>WOGO01001555.1:0-17820 GCA_015342085.1 Leptinotarsa defecta
ATTTAGCCAAGGAAGCGGCTGGACTAATAATTTTAGGACCCAGTGGCACCTACGACCTGATGATTTCGACAATTGCGGAACTAGTCAAATGTTACACCCATGCTCAATCCTTAACGTGAAGGAATGGAATCAAAGGATGTAATCTTGCCAGGATCACCTTGGGCGACCCTGGGAAACTGGCGCCGAAGAAATATCTAGCGATGACCAGGAAAAATCTACGCTTAATAGTAGGATTTCTGACTGGCCAGTGTCAACTAAGGAAACACTTACATATTATGGGGCTAGTGGACACACCTCTATGCAAGATGTGTGAACATGAAGATGAGACTGTCAGGCATGTCCTATGCGAGTGCCCGGAGTTATCGTCAATAAGAGAGTATGTGTTCGGTGAGTTTTGGTCTACACCTGCCGATATAAAGGAGATGTCTCCTAGTGACCTGTCCATCTTCCTGGGTGGGTCACATGTGACCTAAGTGCTGTGGGCTTACTCTCACCCTCCCTACCCTACAGATACAGAGGAATGTAGGCTTTCGCGGCTGGCGTCAATGTTTTGGTTGGTTTCCGGGTTTTGCCGTAGCCTTCTTTAGTTACAATCTTCAAAAGTTTCAATTGCAACTGAGGTCGTGGTCGAAGTACTCTTTTTGGCATATCAACTGAAACTGAATTGTAACCAAAGAAGACCACGGCAAAATCTGACAGTACTGGTTTTCTTCCGATAGGTATCAAATTCTACATCTGGATCAATTCTAATACCTGAGACATCTAAGAATGGTAGCTTATCGTTGTTTTCCAATATCATATGGGATCTGTTGTTAGAAGTTGAAACAAAGATCTAAACCTTCGATTTATTGTGTATTGAATCGCAAATAAATCATCTTCATTCGAAGTCCTTGGAAAGTAATCTAACCCATCTCTTTGTTGAACAATTTTGTTCCATTCATCATTTGCCCTATATCCATAACTGTCAATTAAATATTTTGCTTGAGAATAGGAATATTGAGATGTTGATTCACTATCAACACCTCAAATCAAACTACCTTCCCAAACAAATCTTCAATCCAAGTACGGTAGTGGGTGGTCCCACTCGTTGAGAACCTAAAAGAGCTGGCGGCAAGGACGACCGAGAAATCGAAAACGACAGCTTTTGTAGGAGAGAAAAAGATAGAGAAAGAAGAGGTAACTAAGCAAAGCTTCTTCAGATGCGGCTCTTTATTACAACCGTTCTGAAGACACGCCAAATCTACTTTAAATTGTCGATCGGTAACCGCTTTATAATCTTACGTGATACAAACGAATCCACGGTATGGCATCGCATGCTTTGCTTGAACAACCTCATTTATAAGCCAGTCAGAGGCAGTTAATGTAATTTCGCTACGAAAAAAATCGAACGCTTTTTTCAGTTACGAGATTTGTAGAAATCGCTGCGGCGCGGTGCGGCGTTTCGAATAATGACTTGTTAGTTTTGGGCAATTTGAAACGAATGGATTATTATTTGTGAAATGAGATGAGTTCCTCGAATTCACGAGAGGTGTTTGGGAATATAATTACTCACATCATGTGACGTTTCTATTTTTTCGGTGTCAACGGCGTTGACTACTATGATTATATTGTCAGCTTCGTGTTCTGGGTTTGCAGTGTTAATGATTCGCAGGATATTCGCAGAAAATATCTTGTCTCAGTTCATGAGTAAGACACACTACTTGTACCAATACACAGCTGATGTATTTATTTCCTACTCATTTTTTGGTAAGTGTTTATTTCTTGTCCCGTTTTTATAACGTTGAATGACGGCGTTGAAACAAAAACTTTTGAGTATTTAAGTGGTAGAAGTTTTTTTTCATTTCATATGAGCAAAATAAATTAAGTATATGTTTCCAATTCATTTTAAAATATATCGAGTAGAATATATTTAAAATTTTTATTACTTATTGCCTTTTTATATTTTTTTTTGATGTTTTGGATAACGTTCATGACGAAAATGAAAGACAGTAATTAATTTTCAGAAACATAGGCCATAAATTGCCTGCTGAAACAATTAATAAATATTTTTTAACAATATCGGTTGACCGAATCTATCTTCCTCTTAGTGTTTTTGTGAATCACTTCACGATATGAGAAACGCGTTAATATTGCCTTGGTACAGTTCCGTAGGTTATGTTCCTAAAGCCTTTATCTTCTGGTTTTGGATATCAATAACTGGACAAGGGATTGAAACTCTCTTATGCGGTTTTATATATACAAATGGAGTGTTACTTTCCCAATACAATTATGAAGGTAATTTCATCGTTCCTCCTGGCAAATTCCGTGATTTCTGTCAGTATTCGAATTTGTTGAAAATCTCATCTGCTCGGAAGATGTATAACATTTCAAGTGTGCTGTATAATCTTCCGTTTTGCCTTACGTCAAGCTTCATTATTAACAGAACTATAACCAATAACATATTTCATATAAATCTGTCCTCAATTTTTCCGTTGAATTTTCAAAAATTCAAATCTTGTGGTCGAAATAAACAAGCACCACAGCCAAAACCGTTGAACAGAATACCATTCAATTCCGCTCCATGAAACTAATTTATAATACATGACAGAGTTAATGACTCTGATGATTACAATAATAGCAATGCTTATTGGCCAGCGAAGTACAAGTGTGTACATGTAACTTGTCAAAAATGACTAAAACTACAGTAATTGATAAAATAAAAAAAATCACAGATATACAGAAGATTACGGTCATTGTGAACATTCCTCACATGAATATATACTAAAATTTTCAACAAAAAATATTGTTTAAGAAAAACACTGAATATTCAATCCAAGATACTACATGTTACTACATGTAAGCTTAATACTGGTTGTCACCTAATATTCCTGCAAAGAATGATAACATATATCAAGTTAGACAGTTGTCAAACTATTTTTAAATGTATGAGAATTTGAAATGTCTCTTTTTTCGGCAGTAAGCCGTACAAGATCCTTCGGAAAATTACCAGCCCACTTGGGTTATTGATTCCACTTTTCCAAGATTTTTAAGTGCATTCATCACCTTAAACTCACTTCATAAGGCGGAACCGTTACTTTTTACTTCCGGACTCTCAAAATCCTTCATTTCTCTAGGTATCATATGACGCACAAAAAAATCTGGGCTTGCCGTCTAATATTCACTCATAGCAAGCGACGATTGTGCGTGTTTTTCTATGGGGCTTCTCGAACTGCCGTCGTCGTCGCAAGGCTCGCATGCACATGCGAAGTGTATTTTTATAGCACTCTTACGCATAGATAAAAATCTTGATTTAATCGGTTAGAAATGGGTGCATGACCGAGTCGGCAGTCGACTTGGCAACGCCGCCAAGTAAGAGTGTGTATTTGAATTATAAAGTGTGAAACTTTTTTTACCTTTCCAGCACACACTTTTGTTATTATAAACACTATTTATTATGCTGATATTTCTATGGGCAGGGAAGATGGCGGTTGTGTTTGAATTAAGTTTCTATTGGAAAGTATAGTTTGAATTTGAATTGACTGGTAGGCCAAGGTCCTAGGTAGTTGAATAAGAATTGTGACGGCAAAAAGTTGAGAGATTGAAGAAAACCAGTATAAAATAGGCGATTTTGATTCTACCTTTTTTTTTGTATTTATGGTAGAATCACAGATGAATATTTTTACGAGGCCGTTCAGAAATGGAGTTCAAAATAATTTTTCCGTTAACCAAATTCCGTTCCATAAGGACGAACATTTAGAAATTGAAACTTGTGCTAGCTAAAGATCAACGTATTATTCTGAGCACGGTTGGTCATGTTTGTATCATACTACAAGTTTAGAACTCCCTAAGAAGTCTGAACAGAGAGACATTGAAGATTTTTCAAATGTAGTCATAGTGAATCAATGTGGTATATTTGTGACAGTGTTGTGTATTTTGTTATTAAAATGGAATATGTCCAGATGAAATAAAAATTTCTATATTTCGTCAAGCTGAATAGTATATAAACGTAATTTGGAGTATATTTTATAGTTACACGGCATTATTCCTTCAATAGATGTTTGAAGAGCAATTGAGATGTGTTTAGCTGTTGATGTTTTTCCCTATTAAATATTGGAGACGAAGGCGCACAGTACGTATTTTTTCCAATTGGTTATAACTTTGAATTATGTCAGTTACTTTTATAATAAATGTATGTGATTATTATCATAAAACATATTATAAAACAAAGCCTTTCGTCGCGTCTTTAAGTCTGAACGCAAATAACCCATAAAGTACCAAACGGATTTTCTGTGGGTTTCACTAATGATTCAAGAGAAATGTTTGAAATTTGATGATATTATCTCTGAGAAGTCGGTTAAGTCGTGCTACCCTACGAGCTATTATCGGACGGTAGCCGGTCGGTTCAACGTGGGTGCTTTGTTCACTCACTCAAATCGACCGTTGTGTTGGTCGCTGGTTCAAGCCTCAGGCTGAACGATCGATTTTCACTTGCTATCGTCCAACCCGTGTTAGAAATCACATAACACTGCCTAATTTTGTTGAGATATAACAAAAGAATTCACGTAAAAAACGAAAATATACTTCAGTTTGAATCAGACCGTTAATTTATTTACATTATAGAATGTATATTATATAAAAATATGTCGCGAGATTTTCTATTTTATGAAAACCATATATTTTTTTTTCTGAGAATTACTTATGTCGAAATCAAGTTACATATTGTATTTATTCTTGTTTAATTAGACAGTTGAATCTCACGACAAGCTTTCATATCTCAATTTGCTTGATGTAATAAATAGATAGGTGTAATTTAAAATATATTTTCTTTTTTTCAAAACATGAAAGCTTGTATTTTACTAATATTTAATTTTTTAGTTATTGCGGGACATACCTCAGTCTCTTCTATTCATTTAATGCGTCGTTCCACTACATCACCAAACATCTCGAACTTTTCCGAGTAATAACTCATGAAAATTGGTACGGCGGCTGTCTTCCACCATTTTGATTTTTTCCTTTTGAACTCTTTCATTCGTTATCCATATTATCGGGGTTCTATTTCATTTTTTGTATTCTTTTCAGCAAACCCGACCGACCATATTGGGCGGTCCGCCATATTGTATTCAGAGTGATGTCATGTTATTTTTCTTATTTTCTGCAAATTCTTCTCTGGGGGTTCATAAAAAAACAATCGGGCGTCTTGGGCCTTCAGGTTAGCCAACCATGTATTGTCATCCAAACTAAACGTTTGAGCAAAATGTCAGCCCAGTCAGTTGAGGATAACTGCTTTTAAATTCAATTGCAAGATTTTCTCCCAACTTAATATTGCAAATTAGAGAAAAACTTGTGAAATTGTATATCATTGAGCATTCCAGAAGCAGCATATTCACCAACTCAAATTCACTTGTATTTCAAAGTAACTAAATCTATTGTAATCAAAATCCCCGATTCATCAAAATGAATACTCATACCTATAATAATAAAACATCTTATTTAATTACTGGAGGGATTAAAGTAGAGTAGGTCAACCGTTTTTGAATGGAGCATAGACGCAATTGTTTTCAAAAGACATTGAACTATACAACTTGGTCTATATTTTTATGTAATATAATGCCTATAATGTCATTGAAAAAAAATCAGTATTTGGAAATAACCCAATTATAAGTGATTAGAAAAAAATTGTACAAATTCCAGTGCTTACAAAAAGGTTGTTCTACCGAAAACTACAAACGTGGTTATACCTGGAGCCATCCACAATAGAATAATAATACAGTGTGTCCCAGATAAAACTTGTCAACTCCCTAATCTGCGAACTCGTGAAAAAAAATTGAAAATCGCTCAGACCCATCGATTTTTATTTCAAGGGGAACACTTTCACCAAATACATAATCATTGTGTTGTCAACCCCCCCATACCCAGCACCCCTTACTTCAGAATTTTCAATGGTACTACTATACTTGTGATAAATCATTTTGAAGGAAATTCAATCCCAAATACATCGTTGTACTGAAATTGAGGATCGATCAAGTGTAATCATCATATGAAAGGTTTAAAATGTGAACCATTCAGTTCCATACAGAAGTATAAGCGATTTTCGAAATGTCTTCGCACATTTCCACAACATTTCTGGAATCATTCCAAAACAATTCTCCTACGTAGATCATCAAGAGAATTTGGCTGTGTAATATATACCCCATAAAAAAATCTAATGGTGATGATTCAGGAGATGCAGCCAGCCACCCTATTGGTCCTCGCCTTCCAATCCATCTCCCTGCAAAATTGTCATCTAAAATTTGACGTACAGGTGCAACAAAATGTGAAGGAGCTCCATCTTGTTGAAAGGTGAGCTAATTTTCAAAGAGACTATCATCGTCTTCAAGTAACTGAGTGATTCTAGGGTTCACAGTTGTATCAAGAAGTTCAAGATACGTTTGTCCGTTGAGGCTACTATCAATAAAATAGGGACAGAAAACCAGCCCAAACATTAAATTTCTGGGGAGTTTGTGCATGAGTTTTTCTGTACCAATGGGGATTTACGTCACTTTCGTATCTACAGCTGTGCATGTGTACATGTCCATTTGAATAAAAAGAAGATTCGTCAGAAAAGCACACATTGTAGAGGTAATTATTAATCACCAATCAATAATTGACTCATGCTTTCACAAAACTCTGTGCGTCTGTCAGGATCATCTTCATTTAATTCTTGTACATTCCGCATTTTATAAGGATGGAATTTGGCTTCTTTCAGCTTCGATGCAAGCTGGTTTTAAAAACACCAGAAATAGTCTCAAGTTGTCCATCACTGCATATCCTACAACTGCAACAGCAACCCCTTCATTTCTCACAGGCTTCTCTCGTTCATGTTTTTTATCCAGCACTGATTCCGGCTCTATGAATTTATTCATCAATTGAATCACATACTGATATGATGTGTTTTTTCTGGATGAATTTCATTGAAAATTCGAGTCGTAGCTCATCCATTTTCAAAATACGCAGCTACCATGGATATTCTCTCTATTCTCCCTTGTAAAGTATGAATCATTTTCGAAAGTTTTCAAATTGTTTAATGAAATGAATCGAATACATCAATATACCAAGGCTTAAACCCAGATATGCGTATACAAAAACTCATGGCGACAATTTTTTATTATGAAAACGTCTGTCTCACCTTCCAAACTATCATTTCTGAAAGCATATTATTTTTCAATTCAGTGGCGTACCCACGGTGGACCTTTCTTACAATGATAACATTTTAGGCGTTGAAAAATAAAAGTATCTTGATAAAATTTGGTTTTCATTGAAACTTCAACAACACTTGATCAATCCTCAATTTCAATACACCGATGTATTTGGGATTGAATTCCCTTCAAAATGATTTACCACAAATATAGTAGTCCCATTGAAAATTATGAAGTAGGGGGTGCTAGGGATGAGGGGGTATTTGAAATGAAAATCGACGGGTCTGAGCGATTTTCAATTTTTTTCACGAGTTCGGGGTGTGACAAGGTTTAGCTGGGACACATTGTATAGGCAAATCCATAATGCAATTGTGGCAACTGTATTAAGAACCAGTGGTTCCCCTTTTCAAATGCTGTCCACGTCAAAATGTTCATTAAATTTGGTCTATCTCAAGCTATCTTCTTCATACTATATTTTCAACTAGAAAAAATACTTTCTAGTGTGAAGAAGCCATTGTGATACTTCACAGAGTATTATGTTATTGTGTCTTTTCCTGTATGCGATTCATGTTAATCTGTTCTTTTGCGAAATACTGCCGTAAGGTCCATTGTTAATTCGTCTGAAAAATGCCCTCGCTTGTTCCGGTAAATTTTTCGTTATCTTCGTCTCTCTGCGAGCATTCTTTTTTCTCGTTTTCTCATAATTGTTCTCAGACTGCAGTCACTATGTTTATATGAATGAATAATACCAGAACCTTAATGAAATATTGTAATGCACACGCTGACATAACGCTTCGTTGTTATCAGCGCCGTAATTGGAATTTTCGCAAGCGTATATAGTACTTTCCATTATGGGTATGAAATGTTTCATTATCATGTATTTTTAATTAACGAGCAACTCTAAAAAAGGATAAATGCATAATGCAGTGCTCATAAGTATGTAGATATAATTGATTGTTTTATATTTTCAATATTGCCTATTTTGGACGCAGACCTTGCGCATATTTTTTCGTTTTTCGTTTTGTATATTAGGGCATGACTTGAGTTAATTAAAACGATTGTATAGATAACTTTTTTCATGGTATTACATTATATCCCCCTTTTCCGTATTTATTTCGTAAACAACATATTATTATTTTCTCATTTTTGAAGGCCCCCTTATCTAGAGTTGATTTTTGAAAAAAAAAACAGTTGCGTATTGGTTACGTTATTCATGACTCATTGGAATTGAGCTTCTCATTTTTTTACAGACCTACTTATGTGCCACCACCATGGCAACAGTGTAAATACTGAGTTCTCCATCTGTTACCTAACATCAATTTTGGAGTAGATCATAACTATATATTAATTTCATTACAAAATTAGAAATGCTCACAAATGACAGAAATGGTGATTGTTGAACTGAGAGTTGATCATCAGAATTTGCAAATCTTCCAACTCAACAAGAACAAATATTGAAGAAATCTATGTGGATTATACAAATATACAATTGGAGGTAATTGGCTCAACTCAGCACTGAATGTTGCAGGGTGCAGGCAGGGTAAAACATAAATGTTTTGTCGTTTAATTTTATTTGCATATGATTATATCCAATGGTTTGTAATTCCCGCTTACGAGGTAATTTCAAGTCACTAACTCATCATTTCATAATTTCAGAGATGAATACATAATATCTCTACTAAAACAGGTTTTTACAAAAACCGCGACACGTGTTTCGCTATACAATAGCTTTCTCAAGCATAAACTAAAACTAGTTTAGTTTATGCTTGAAACATAAACTAAAACTACACAAAACAACATAAACAAAACACTACAAAAATCGCGATACGTTTTTTGCTATACAATAGCTTTCTCAAGCATAAACTAAAACTAGTTTAGTTTATGCTTGAAGCATAACCTAAAACTATCATGAACTTAAACTAGTTCAGTTTATGCTTGAGAAAGCTATTGTATAGCGAAACACGTGTCGCGGTTTTTGTAAAACCCTTTATAGTGAAAATCATAGAATAAACTGTATTAATTAGTTTTAATGTGGATTTTCATCAAGTATCGGCCATTTCTATTCAATTATTAAATCATAATCCAATATTTTGTCAAATAAAAAATCAATATTTAAAACAATTATTTAATCAATTCACTTTCATCACTTACATTTGATGCAAGTTGTCTATAACCAAAAAAAAATTATCTGCATTGCCACATCACGTTGGTAGCTAACTCCAGCATGATATGTGAAGACTATTTATACCTAGAAGGAATAAATTTTTCAGGCATAAACCACAAAAACAAAACTTGGTTTAATAATAAGAATCCATGAAATACTCTAGTTAATATTGAATTACAATTATGCATTATATTTCATAAGATAAAGACTCGGATAAAGACTAATTCTTCAGTTAAACGAAATGCGAGCACAAGTGATACATCAGAGAGTTGGTGTGCTGGAGTTCCGTATCGTTGACTTCTATTTTCGGCATTTGCATTACATTTGAAAAATAATTTAATTTTGCTTAGGAGGTGCGAAAATTATGTGTTCTGAACAGATGAAATGAAGCAGGAATCGCATCCTATTATTACCATTATTGTTATTAACATTATTTGTTTTCCTCCCATTTTCGGAGGAACTAGAGAACTAGATTATTAACTTGTTTGAGCCTGATGTTGGGGAATAAATAGTTCCAATAAATTCGACACCTCTCATTCCCCAAAACGGATTCAATATCATCAGTACTGTTTATCAGCCGCTCGGCCAGCTGCCCTAATGAAAAATATTGAATTCCTGCCCTCTCATGCAGACCATGCAGAGACGAGTTCCGAGTCCTTATAGCCTCCACGCAGTACTATTTAGTCATGCAGACAGTCCAAACTAAAAAGTCCACGACCTTTTGTCGGGGGACGTACAACTTTGAAACGGACGATTTGTTTTTTTTTTCACTTCTTCATGCACTTTCACTTCTTCAACATTCGTCAAATACTCAAATACGGTAGTGTCAACCCGTTCATGTAAATACTGCAACGGTCAAGATTAACAATGGAGATAGTAACTACACGTTTTCGGATACTCACTGTTCAAAAATATAGTCTTCCTCCCACTCACGACAACTCTCCAAATTCGAAACAAGTGCAAACTAATTATTAACGACCAACTTAGTAGTGATTTCTTTAGAATAACTCATCTGGTTACTAACCGACCTGAGGTAAAGACTCATTTTTGAGCTTCGAATCCTAAACTCTGTCCATCCAACAAACAAAGTAACCCAAACAGTGATAGATGCGTGATCACCACGCACATTTGAATCTATTGGGTAAAATAAACAAGCCTCCTAATGCTGATCAATCCGATTCAACTGCAATCGGCTGACGGAATTCATTCAGGCTCGGAGTGGTGAGTTACGTTTTAACGCCTGTGATGTATGCATATACAATATTTCTGAGTTTGAAATTTTCAACATGTCAAGTACAGATTCGGCTGTGTCCGTACATTCCACGTAAAAAATGTTCGTATACCCAGCCGCATATTATTTAAAAAAATCGGTTGTTCCTTAGTACCACTCTATACAAGCAGCCTTGCTTGGGAGATCACGTGCACTATGCATGATACAGTTATGGAGCTTGTTGCTTGTATGGACAGAGCATACAAACATACATATCTGTAGAGTAGGGATGGTGATTGTAGACCCACAGCCACATGTGACCAATTGTACATCCTCCCGAGGAGTTGTCCTCCTAGGTTATCGTCCATTCTATCCTTTCCAGAAAGGTGGACAAGATCACTAGGAGACATTTCTTTTATATCGGCAGGTGAAGGCCAAGACTCGCCGAACATACACTCTCTTTGGCAATCTTAAGATGTCTCACGGTGGCCTCTGCGAAGGTTTTGGAAGGTGCAGAGACATTACTGTCGTTGTGCGGCTTCTTCAACCTTCTTGGAATTCCCTCCGTGGAGGTGCTCAAGTAAGGCGCTTTCCTGCAGGGGCAGTCGGTTCGTTGCCTTTATTCCAGGCGGAGCTCTTGACGCCCGCCGCAGGAAGTGCCATTGCTGTTGGAGGTGGAGTGGGGGACGAGGAGGGTGCACTTATAGTTGCTGCCACTTCTGCCTCTATCGCTCTCTCTCTCGCCTTTTGGCCTCGGCGCCGCCAATGCGCTTCGGCCTTTACATTATATCACGAGGTGATCTGCCATGTCCAGCCTCATTCCGAGCGGTAAATTGGGGTGGACATTTCTTTTCATCCCCAGCCACCGCCATAAGTTGAGGTGAGCATTTCTGTCCAGCCTCAGGATTGGTTTTTGTTTTTTCTGTGTCTGTTTTTGTATTTGTGTCATTCATGTGTGTTCCCACGAGTAGCAGGAGAAGAGTTGATCACCCTGGCAGAACCCTGCATTACCAGAGGAAGGCTGATTACAATGAGATTTCGCCCGGTTCCCCAAGGGGATCGTTCGTAACCGCATATCACCCTGCAGCCATTCAGCTGTCGGCAGGATTCCTTACACCTTAGCTTGGGTAGGCTGGTCCACGTTGACATGTTTCGCAAAGGCTGTTGGGGAGTTTTGTTTCCCCTCACCCTACTTATTTCTGACCAGGAGTCCAGCGACCTCGTCCGTAAGACCACATTGGCTTCCCGGACAGGGCTCCCAGTCCCCTGGTCGTTCCCCTATCCGCCACCTGGGGACGCGCCCGATAGGTAACCCAACCCACGGGCAAAATCACATGTAGTTTGTAAGTTGTTTCTCGAAGTATTGGAAGTTGTTGATATTTATTCAACTTTAACTAAGTCATATTTACCTGTTTTCTCATGGAAGATATCTCATCAATGAGTAGCCGCACGAAAATTACCAAATTTGTCACCAGTACGTTGTTAAACATATGTGTAAGACTTGTTACTCATAATACAGCTCATTCATTGTCTTACTGTGAAATTGTTGATATTTACGCTAAACTGCGCTATACAAAACGATCATGTAACGGTGAGTACAATGTAATGGAACAATACGAGTATACCGAAATAAAATTCACATTACTCAATACTGATATCAAGAAACAACAAAATTATCCAATATCTAGTAAACGACACAAATAATGAAAGTAGTTGTATACAACATACCAAACACAATCCAACCAATTGTTATATTTGAATAGAATGAGATTGTCTGTTCGATACAGATTTGCACTTTCACCGTCTAGTTGCCCGTTCCTGGGAACCTAATTTTTTTTTCGAAGCTCTGAGCGCTTATTGTCTGTATACTTTTCGACACGGTTCATACGCCGCCTAATTGCGATTTCAAGAAATGCGGCTCATGCAAATTCAAATTATTCACCGTGTATGGATTATGCAAAAAGTCAAGACCGTATAAGACATAATGAGCTTAGTAACATGAAAGTGAAGAAGATAGTTGTTGAATGCAACAAGAGTGTCTTGTTGAGTGTGTTAAAAGTAGTATTTTATATGGTACAACCTCGAGGATACAACTCAACAGGACTCTGATCTTGATAAGTACAGGGATTTCAGATTAATGTATTTTTAAAAATTTTCTTGCCAGAAGATCAAGAAAGTCTTGCGCCTCTTATAGCAATAAACACTGTTTCTCACCAATAGAAACTATTATTCAAATATCTAGTTCACGTTAATTTACTTAATAAGCTTATAGTAAACAATGAATACGAAGGAATTTGAACTTTTTTTTCTGATGAATAGCTTGGATATGCTATAATAAATGACAAACATTGGTTTTTTTTTATGTAGTGTTGAAATGTTTTCACACTTTGCAAGGCTTCGACACCATAAACGGTTTTTCAAACTGCAACCTAAGTATTTAATACGGAACTTTTGAAGAGATTATTTGTATGTAATAGAGGAAAGTTTAAAAAAACAACCTTCAACAAAACATGCAACAAATAATACACACATTTATTTTTACCAAATTTATTTTTTCATACAAATAGGAGATATTCATGACTGCCTGAAAGAATTGTGACATTTCTGACAGAAAAACAGTAGAATAAAGGTACTGTCTTTAAAATTTGTATAGTGTATACTCTGAAGAAAAATGACTTTTAATATTCTATGAGCTGATGTCAATTTCAGGTGCAGCAACTAACAAAGTGCCGATTCTGTTGATATGAAAGTTGAGACGGGAAAGAGGTATTTTCCAACCTACTGGTCAGGTCGTCCTGTCACTCAAAAATATGATGTTTTTTTTTCCAAAAGTGATAAATTGGGGAACCGTGAGCATTTGGGCTACACTGACTAGCATATACCTACATACATTTTTTGAAATGAGCAGCACTTTCCATCCGTTTTGTGAATAGGAGGGGAGACATCAAAATTGAAAAATTGTATAACTACCCGGTGATGAGTTCAGCAGAAGTTTATCTCATACATAAAAATAATTATAGCCACAAAATTTGTTTGAAAAAATTCTTTTTCTTTCTATTGTGAAAATGTTTTTTGACAAACAAAATTGTTCTATTGGAATAATATAGGTACCACAGATTTTTACTTGGTATTATAGCTTATATATTTACAAGACTTGATTTCACTAATTTTTGAAAAAATATAAACCTGATTATTTGGATATCGAACTCGATAAGAAGCGAGTATCGCTGTTGGTGATTTCCAGAATGAATATTGATTACGCATCAGCAAACATTTTCATAGAATGCATTAAGTTGTGGTTTTTCGCGTGAAAGGACAATTCTTATTGTAATAGCGTTGAATTTATCTAGTTGAAGTTGAGATGATTCTGCAACGTCACATGGCCGACGGAATGCGAATAGCCATGATGATCCCTAGGTGGCTGTGAGAGGTATAAACGGTGTCTACCCAAAACACCAAGCTAATGAACAGAGCAGTCAGTGTTTTTCAAATCTAAAGCAGAGTTCATTGTATATTATATACGAAGTCAATTCGAATGGCATAAAAACTAAATAGTTACCGAACGTTGGCAGTTTCTTTGTATGGCATGGGCGGCGTGGGATAATTTACGAGGTCTAATCATTGTTTTTATGTAGGAGGTTTTATATGGTATTAACTAGTAAATTTATCAGACCCGGCACATTAGTCTTTTATTTAGCTGTTCTGATTGACTTCGTATAAACTATATACTTTGCGCAGAGTACCTATTTTGAAAACCATTCAAATTGAAAACGTTTATATGTAATATCACCTCCTAAGTAACTCAAAAGCCAGTTTGCAGTGTTCTGTCTTCTAATGGAAATATCGTAAATGTGAAGCAGAAAAATGGTCTATACAAAAATTGAACTGTTTGGTACTCTGTCGTGGATGAACAATGAATTGGGGGACAATCACCGCAAGGATCAATCTGGAAAGTAGTTGGACAATAATCAGTAAAATCCAAATGCCAAGCATTAGGCAGGAAGCTATAAAACATTCAGATGAGTCGCTGTTTCGATACATAATCGAATAATAACGCGAAATACATTTCACACCATCTGATAGATATGTATTTGGTGCAAAGAACCTCTCAAAGTTCATCTTAAGGATTGTCATTCATGCAAAAACATCTGGAGTTTTTTGTTCATTTCTCAATTATAGTATTCACAATAAGTTTCAGTTTATATCAATATACATTGAAAACCGTGTTGCGTGTTGT
Source organism: Leptinotarsa defecta (assembly GCA_015342085.1). Classification (NCBI taxonomy): domain Eukaryota; kingdom Metazoa; phylum Arthropoda; class Insecta; order Coleoptera; family Chrysomelidae; genus Leptinotarsa; species Leptinotarsa defecta. The sequence continues at coordinate 14,766 of WOGO01001555.1, forward strand.
ATCAGTAATTGAGTCACTTAATATTGAAATTTTATGATAAGTTTACAATAAAAAGGAAATTCACTCTTAAGGTCATTAGGAAATACTCCAATATAGTACTTATAAATTTCATAGCATTAAACTCCATCAATGATATAAAAATAGATGTAACTGCGATTTACTCCATAAATATTTCGACAAGTAATTTGTGAGAATGTAGGCCACTGGCCAGTAACAGCTCATTGGAATTGATTCGGAATCTACGAGGTAATCCATAAACCATATGCAAACATTAGGTCACACCGAGAAAAAATTAACCCACGAAAAATAAGTGTGTGGGCAAAAATTTGAATAAAATGTAGTAGTGGAATGGCTTGACTTGGTTTTTTCATTCGATTAAGAATGGATGAAATTCCAAATGAGATCATCGATGATCTATTCTTTCGACAAAGAAATATCTCTCAAAGTATTTCATGGGCATGGAAAATTGTTCTACGATAAAATTTTGATAATAGTTTCCATTTAATATATTCAGGAACAATACTTCAACACAAGTTATACCTATACATGCATTTCAAAATCAGAAAAATATTTAGAACTTTCAATTTTTCTGAAAAACTGATGAACGGGGAACAATATGATAGGTGTTGAGATATCGGTAATGATAATCAACTTCTGTTAAGTAGGTAAACATTTTTTCAATGCTGTATTCAGAACATAGAGAGGACAATTAAGGGGTAGTAAATACAATTGAATCTTCATATTTGACACTTGGGTCGCTTCATTATGAATTATTTTGATAACTGACTTACTTATGCCTGAAGATGCCAAACGTGCAATTTTGCACATCTAGGACAACAGGGGAAAAAATAAAGGGGATGTATATTTTTATGATATGGAGATTAAAACCAGAAATTTGCCTTAATGAATGCGAAAAAGTTATACATGGCTAACTTTCGTAGAGAACCATGAATTACTTAGGTGAGAGTTACTCAAATTGTCTTCCTTTTTCACAACAAAGATGTTATTGTGTTAAATTTTTTGAATTTCAGTTATATAAAAAATGAATCTTGAGTTACCCACAGAAAAACTCTAGCGGGATCATACAAAAGTCTCCTTCAATTATTTCACATACTTTTATGAGTATTTTTTCCTGTTCGAGTTCTAGGTAAAAACGGTACAATTATTATGTAACCAATTCAACATTAACTTTTTGAGGTTTTGAATTCAACATTTCTGTGTCTATTATCTTGCTTAATATCTGCATTACTAACTAAAAAACTTGATTTGCACAAAAACAGACTTATTAAAAATATTTGGTTGATTGTACTTGTCAAAATTCATTTCTCTTGCCGTAATCTCGTAAATTTCGAAAATTCTTGGAGTAAATTTAGTATATATTCGATATAAAGTTTATACGGGCAGTTTTCTCAGAAGTTGTATTTGCATTTTGCTCCTTGAATTTTTTTTTCAATATTTACCTAAGGACTGGATCCATATATTCATTATTGAAAATGCAAAAAATTTATTATGCAATCGTCGATAATCTCCATATTTCAATTTTATATGTTTGTATGCTTGTAGGCATACATCAGAAAATGTAGTAATAGTTGGATATATTTGACTGAAAAATAATTAAAAAAAAATCATCGTATCATTCATTCACTCATTCATTCATATAATATACGTTTATATTATTTTAAAAAATTTCATTGTTTGTATGTAAACATTTTTACAGTATATGAAGACTATGAATATATTATTTTAGTGTAATATTATTTTTAATGTAAATAGTTCCTAAAGAGAAACTCGTCGAGTTTTCTGATAGCGTACCAATAGCAAATGAATCCATTCATGTTAATGACATCCTTTTTCCAATCTCATTTGCACAATATACTGTAATAATGAAATGAGTAAAAAGTTCCCTGCGACTTACCTTATGCTTGAGAAACAATAATCGTTTTCTTGTATTATCTTATCAACTTTTCTGACGCGTCTTTGAATTGGTGTGTGAATGTTTAATTAACGGTTTGGAAAGATAGCCCGTCTAGCCGACTAATTGCGGTATTCCTGATCGACACGAGATACGCTCATGATAAACGCTACGCGAAACTTGAATATTTCAGAACGTCGTTGATGTTGGGCGTTTTCTGAAACTGTTGAGAAATTTAGTGTTTCACGGTCAAGTTTTTTTATGTCGCTCAAAATAATGGCTCAATATTTATTGCACAATATTTAGACGGCTGTCCATAGACGTGCAATATTATTGTACAAGGTTCGACAATCTCTGCACATTCACCACTCTTTTTAGCACGTCATATTGTCTTCGTTTTCCAACGTGATTAGTACATTATTTGCTTTTCACTTGCCATAGATACGAAAATCTATGGTAAATTTCAATAAATCCCAGAATGAAATGTTTATACATTTTTTTATCTGCCATCGTGATGCATTATCTAACAGTTATTATTACCGAATGACGAGATATTGCACAATATTGCCAAGCACATTGTACAGACCCATTGTAATTGTAAAAAGCTAGAAGATTATGCATAGTCAGCTCAAAATCAATTGAGCTAAAGTCCATGAATGAAATAATGTTGAATTAATTTCACAGAAAGTCAAAGTAAAATGTGAATCAGTAAGACACATAGCGTTCAAAAATATAAAGAAAAGTATGGTAACAAGGAATCAACTGATATATCAACTAACTAATATATCATTTGAATTTTGGAGAATATGGATTGGAAAAACAAATTTCATAAACAATAAGTGAAATGTCTATATTATATAGAAATTGAAAAGAAAAATACCTAAGTATACCAAAGTAATGGAATCCATCATCGTAGGAGATATTTCAGAATTTAAAAAAAACGCCAGCAATCTACTACAGTGCATGAACGATTGGACGACAGCTTACGATAAGAAAATACCGACAGATATCATTTATTTTGACTTTGCCAAGGCTTTCGACAGGGTCCCAGTGAGGAAGCTAATGCACAAACTTGACACACACGGTATTCGAGGCCAACTAAACCTATGGATTGAAAATTACATGACAGATAGAACTTTCTCG
>WOGO01001556.1:0-17820 GCA_015342085.1 Leptinotarsa defecta
ATCTTATTTTGTTAATAACAATTGCAATTTTTTACCTGCACCGAAATCCTCCAAAAATATTTTTCTAGAGGTGATTCCGAATCGAATGAGCTATCGCTCATATTTTTAGGACCTTCCTCTATTTTTCATGTTTTTGAACTTGTTGATTAGACTATGAACTGAAGGCGATATAATATGTAAATACGCAGCAAACCAACGTTGTCAGTTATTTCGAGTTTCAACCCAATTCACCTGAAACTACACTATTTGAAACTTCTTTAATCCACTTAACAGAATATTTATGTAATAAGAGATTTCCTTCTTATGAAAAGGAATCCAGTATAAATCGACATTTTTGTAACGGTACCACTTTTAAAATCAATCAATAATTTCTTTCCAGGGGTTGTGCATCTCTGATAAGAAAACTGATAAACCAAGTGTGAGAATTGAAGGTTGTGCATCTCTGATAAGAAAACTGAAAAGACAAGTGTGAGAAATGAAGTTTGTTAATCGTCATAGAAATAATAAACTATTCCTATTATCAGATTAAATTCCAGATGAATTCCAGATGAACGCTTGCCTCCTTCTGAGTTATCCTTTCTAATAACCTGTTATCGCACCCGTAATTTAGAGTTGTTCAGTGGCCTACTTCGATTATTATACTCTTTTTGAATTCCTTTCATAAGTTTCCAGCCGGGGTCTTTTCTTTCATGAAAGTTTCATTCCTCAATACGAAACCATCCTTGCTGAAAACAAGATCAGAATAATGGTGTACAATTTTCGGGTTTCCATTTGAATTCAGGGCATATTTTATTAATGAACTTTTCGTGTAACTTCGGGGAGAAACACTTAATTTGTAACACGTTTTTGTTGTATCAAGTTTCCAGTGTTTGAAAATTAATTCTGGAATAGAAAGAAAACATACGATAAGCGATGTTTTGTTCTCTGGTTTTCTGCATGACTTTGGCGATAATTTTTATTATCTAAAAGTTTTTGCCGTCAGTGTTACTTTTTTGAAGTGATAAATTCTCATTTTTGGATCTTTGTAATTAATGTATGAAAGGGTACCAGTATCAATTATAAATAAATTCCTGAAGAGTTTCGATGTTCATGGAATGATATTATGGTGGTTTATAGTTTTCAATTATTTACTTCAATGAAGTTAAAAGTAAACTAGTTTTGAATGAGTTCCTGTCATGAAATTACCACTATAATGCAGATGCTCTAGGATTTAGAATAAAAAGATGTAAGAGGAGTTGAAAATATAGGGTCTTCCAATAGGGAATTCATAAATTTGACAATTGATGAGTCATCTTGTTGAAGCCTCATCTGTAAAATTAGTTGCCATTTATCTAATTCGTTTTGCCAAATCACCATAAACGGATATAGCATTCAACAGCACATGCAAATAACAAAATTGTTTTATCAAAATGGGTGCCCTGTCCGGGCAACGAAAGTACCACGCGCATCGCCCATTTTATGGTAGCCCCAATCGTCTTCCCGAAAGGAACATCCGCAGTGTGGTGGATAAATTTGAGTTCACTGATTCAGTAAACGATCGACAAACACCCGTTTGTCAACGAAACGCATTATCTGCCGATAATATTGGTGCTATCTTTAAGACCACAACTTGGCGATTTTTCGTCGTGACTTGCACCAGCACTTGTACAAAATTCAAGTGACTTACGAACTGATGGTAAACGAACATAGACAACGACACGGAATAGCCTCTAAAGCAGTTGGCAACTGACCCTTATTTTGATTGAAGAATCATCTTCAGCGATGAGGCTCATTTGTGAATGGATACGTGAACAAACAAAATTGTCAAATTTGAGACGATACCAATTCACATGAGATCCAATAGCATCCAGTACATTCTAAAAACGTCACTGTTTGATATGGATTTTGAGCTGACAGCGTCACCAGTCCATATTTCTTTGAGGATGACATTGGCCAGGCCATAAATGTCAACAGCGAGCACTATAGGTCGATGATTACCAATTTATTTTGTCCTGGACACCAACGACATGCAGGAGAAACTATTGAATATTTGAGAAATGGAACAAATGAGATAAATTTATGATTGAAAGCACTTAGTCAAATCAATCAGAATACAAAAAAAATCAATTTCTTCAAAGAAAATTAAGATTGAAGTTTGGCAATATTTTTGGATATGATTCGATAATCAAACAAAAAAGCAGAAGTATGGCTAGGAATATATACTTTCTTCTGAAATATTGTAATAATTAGAGAATTTCGAAAGAAGTTGGATTATTGCCAATTTTGCTATCCATTATTCATTTTATTTCTCAGATGTGTCAAACATCACTTCTGAGACTAGGAAAGGATGAGCATGGAGTTTTTTCAAACAACGTTCAAGACTCCAAAATACCCGATCCTATTTTTTTTTGAGGTTGAGTAGAATGAGGTCGAAAGCAACGCACCATAGTCTACCCCAATCGCATGATATCGTGAGGTACCCCAGACCATCACAAGCCTATAATGATCGATCTATCTCTTTACTTCCCAGGTAATGATTAGACACCTGTTTTGTATTATACTTCGGAAGATAGTATAGATATCTACAGGGTGTTTCAAATTCGATCCTCACCATTGGGATCTCGGAAATTATAAGAGATACGACGTTGGTTAATTTGGGGCGAAGTTGCGCATTTACCTGACTAACAATATGCCGTTGGAAAAAACCTGAAATTCACAGGATATCCGGAGATATTCGGAAAAAACAGAAACTTCGGAAAATGGTTTTTATTTTTTTATGTCTATATATTTCGAAGGATACGGGAATAAATTGCACTTCTACACTGTCACTTTTTTTCTGCTACATAATAGTGATTTCAGATTTGATATACGACGTTTCGTCTTCCGGCCGCCATCGTCAATTTTATTTTTTCTTATGGACGCTACATTTTATTCTTTCTGTTTTTAACAGAACCATATTTTACCTTTTCAGTGATGTATCATAAGTTATCATCCCTTTTTGAAAAATTTAAGATATGGAAAAAATTAATTCTTATCATAATTGGGTTTGATTTTGCGTTTCTAAATTTGATTTTTAATTTGTTACACTCAATGACATTTTGTCATTTGAGTTTTGGCAAAAAATGACTTTCACGAATGGAAAAAAAAGGATATCATACAAATTTATCACATAGATAGAAACAGTATTAGGACATCGGAAATGTATTTGAATTTTTATCCCGAAAGACGACAACCACATCAAACTATGTTCGAAATATTGGTTCGAAATATCACCGAGTTTGGTTCGTTTGAAAAGCCAGTGAAGAAATACGGAAACAGAATCAACAATCAAAATTCATTAAATGAGGTGTGTATGAGGTAAATTAGACATTGTGTCCTTTTCAATGAAAATATAACTTTGAACAAATAACAATAATTAACTAAAATATAAAGACAAAAGTAAATCACATCAAAGGCACAAAATGCCGGCCTTGTTCATGATAAGACAACTATGCGCTTCTTTGAATATTATCCATGACACGATCAATTTCCTTCCTCCTCAATCTTCCGAACTCTCTGAACAATGCTGTGTTGAAGGTCCTCAATATTTTGATATCCCCTCTGACCATTAACTCTATTTATCAGTGTATCCCATAAGAATGTATTCATAACATTCAAGTCTGGAGACCTTGCTGGCCACTTCACCGGTCCATTATTCCCTATCCATTTATCACCAAACCTTTCAGTCATGCAATTAGATACTCGTCTGGTAGTGTGCGGTGAAGCACCATCACGTTGAAACCAGATGTTGTCATAGTTAGCCAAAGGTACATCATCCAAATAGTCTTCGAAAATCGACATTAAAAGCTGATGATAGGTATCTCCATTTAGAATTCCTTCAAATAAATGACGACTCAGAATTCTTTCTTTGTAAAGTCCTGTCCACACGTTAATACTAAATCGCACTTGAGGTTGAATTTCTTGAAACTGTCTGGGGTTGTTTATGCTGTGAATGAGTTCGTTATTTCGGTTGAATATCCCACAATTCGTAAAAGTGTTTTCATCTGTTCAAATTATATTTTCCAGGAAAATCAGGTCTTCTTATCAGCCAATTACAAAATTCTAATCGCCTATCGGGATCACCTGGATGCAATTTTTGAGATATATGTATTTTGTAACAATTTGAACCGCTATTTTTGAGATGTATCCAAGCACTTGTATGACAAATGTTCATTTCGGAGAAAATTTGACGTGTAGATTTCGCCGGGTTCATGTTTGTTTGCAAATTATTATTTTTTATTGAAAAGAACACAATGTCTAATTTACCTCATACATCCCTCATTTATCAAATTTTCTTTATTTTCCTGGTCCATTCTGTCTCCGTACTGTCTCCTCGGCTTTTCAAATGAATCAAACTTGGTGAGATTTTGATCAAATAACTTGAATATAGTTCGATGTGGTTAAATGCATTTTCGATGTCCTAACACTGTTTCTATCGTGTTTGTAATAAATTTGTATGTTTTTTTTTCCATTCGTGAAACTCATTTTTCGACAAAAATTCCATGACAAAATGTCATTGAGTGTGACAAATTGAAAGGCAAATTTAGAAATATCAAAGTCAGAGCCTATTATGATAAAAATATTTTTTTTTAATATTTCCAACTCTCAGAAAAAGAATGATAACTTATGATACATCATGGAAAAGGTAACATATGGTTCTGTTAAAAACAGAAAGAATAAAATGTAGCGTCCATAAGGAAAAATAAAGTTGACGATGGTGGCCGGAAGACAAAACGTCGGATAGCAAATCTGAAAACGCCATTCTGTAGTAGAGAAAAAGTGGCAATGTGGAAAAGTGCAATTCATTTTCCAATCCTCCGAAATATAATATATAAAGCCAAAAGAAAATAAAAACCATTTTCCGAAGTTTCTGTTTTTCCCAAATATCTCCGGATATACTGGGAATTTCAGAACTTTCTCAACGGCATATTAATATTCAGGTAAAAGCGCAACTCTGCCCTGATTCAACCATCTTCGTATCTCTCATAGTTTCCGAAATGCCAATGGTGAGGATCGAATTTGAAACATACTGTATTGTGAGAAGTAAGAAATACCAAATTAGTCAAAACTATTTTATCCCCATCCTTATGCTGAAAAAAGCTATACTATAATTCCAAAATAGTACGCACTAAATCCTCAATCTGTCTCTTGCAGTGGCGTATGGAAATTATACCAATCAGATGAGAATAAATGATGATAAAATATATAGAATGTTTTCGTTTTATTGCAATAATATTTTCGAGAATTCAGTGCCCTCTATCATGGAATTGTACTTTTAATAAGCCTGTTGCGGTTCTTTTCGAACATCAAATTCAAACTATATTCTTGAGTTGTCAGCTTTTTGTGAAAATAATATCTTCAAAATATGAAGAGGAAACAAATATTGGCCTAAGACACCCTAATAAAATGTTTTTTCTGATCATTGAAGACTGTGGTGGTGACTTTTTTCACAACAGAAATCCTTGGATGAATTTAAAAGGATTTCATTATTGGTACATGAAATAGGCCACGTAGTCTGTAGTTTGCAGTATTCACAGTGCTTTGTCCATGATTTTTTTGCATTGGTTAATATCCAATCCAATCATGAACTTTTTTTTGGCTCGTATCCTGGACTCTGACATAACATAAATAGCTCAGGATGCATCAAAGGAGACGTTAGTCATTCGTACAATCTCAAGTATCCTACCGAAACCACAATGTGAGGCTGCCTTACGTTGACGACTTCATCAATTTATGTTTTTGAAAGTGGTTGAAAATGTTTCATGGTGAATTTTATAAGTTCGGACATCCATTATCTGAAATGATTCTAATATGGTTCGAAATCTCTTGAAGAACAATTATAAATTAAAATGAATGGCTATAATAACAATTATGTACAAGCAATAAAAAGTGAAATGAAAATACAATGATAATAATGTTTATTCACCAAATATAGTTGAAAAGTTATACACAATTCTCAAATATAAAAAGGAGTAATTGAACAACGGCATCATGAAAGGAGCATCGCCGAAGGGGTGTTTCTTGTATGTGATATAAATATAATAATAATAATAATAATAGTTTTATTTCCCACCACATATTACAGTTAAAAACATGTCTTTCAATGGAGATATGATTAACAAAAAACAAAAAAGAAAAATTTTTCGCCATATAATGGGGTATGAGAACAGCAGTGAGAAAAAGGCCCATTGATTCAGATAGCAGCAGAGACTGCTTCTGTTCTTCCATCACGGCCTTAAGAGAAAAAAAAGAGAATTTTACAGCGTAAAGTAGAAGGAAAAAAAGAGAAGGAAGAAAAAGAAGCAGAAAGAGAGATAGCATTATTTGTAATCTAGTCATGACTTCACTGGGCATCAAATAAATATTGTTTGTATTTAAAAAGAAATGCTGTTGGCGATAATTCTAAAAATGTTCTGTTCATTTTGAAAATATTGTTGATACAAATTGCGACATTGTAAGAGAAAGAACGTCTGTATATTTCTTTTGTCAGTCTAGGAATAGTAAGCAGTGCTTGAGGGCGAATGTTCAGATTATGAACGTCTGTCCTGTACTTTAAATTTTTATGAAGATAGGGTGGTGTGCTCGATTTGAAAATGCTGTGAAACATACACGCCATATGATGACGTCGCCTGTTGTACATATTGAGCCACTTCAATTGTTTAAGTTTTTCCGATATAGATATTCGACTGAATTTACGTATACCATATATAAGTAGAACATATGAATTTTGCATTTTCTGTATTCGTCGGGCATCTACTCCATTCAAGCAAGGGCTGTATATCACAGCGCAGTGGTTAAAATGTGAGAGTACCAAGGAGTCACAGAGCATTTTTTTACCTCCACTGACAGGTACTGTCTTTGCGTATAAATCAGCTTAAGAGATGAATATGCATTCCTCAGTTTATTCGTAATATGTTCTGTGAAACGAATAGATGTATCTATTATTAGTCCCAAATTTTTATGAGAAGATTTGATAGGTATTTCCGTATCACCTATTTTCAAGACGACTTGATTATTTAATGAGTGTGATATATTTTCTTTGCCAAATATCATGGCAACAGAAATGTTTCACTCTATATTTTGGCCACTTGGTACGATTTACAAAATCACTTTCAGGTGACACACAAGGGTATACAAGGCGTAAATATATGTCCGATATAGCTGCTAAGAGTTCGTATAGTCCATAAAAATCTTCAGCTTGTATTTTTGTTTCTGGTGTTTCTGAATCCAGCGTCAGGAACATTAACTCATTGTCCCAATTGCCTCTTCTACCTTATAGTTAGTGTTTGTCTATATTTTTGCACACCTTATAATATATTTGAAGTATCTTCCTCGCCTTCACGTCGCAATTCAACAAGAGTAGCGGAAGTTCAGAGCTCACTTTATTACAAAGTACGCATATATAATGTGCTGCAAACCATCTACTTTCAATTTTAGACTTCAGATATGACAGTTTAATTTTATCTTCTTGTCGTTGGTCTTCATAGTGATAATGGGAACCCAACAAAAAAGCTCTGCATTGCAAGGGTAATTAATCTTTTTAAGACGTAAAACTGTTTACGGGTCTTAGATTTGATTGTGGAGGACCTTGCAAGAAATATTTTGGGATAAATGTTCATTTTTATCATCGTGAGATTAGCATGGCAGTTAAGCGATTACTCAGCAAACTGGACAATGGAAATGATAAGAAGAGACTCTTTCTACAATATAATCGGTTAAAAAGTGATGAATTCATGCTTTAATCTCTGAAGTGAAAGAATTACAAATATTTATATTGAGTAAAGATTATTGTATTTTTTGTTGCCATTTTAATTCGTCAGAAGACGTGCCACTATCAGTTACATTTATCACAAATTGTTGAATTTGTTGCTCTATAATATTGTTCAATTTCAACATTTTTTGCAACACTTTTTTCTGCATTTCTCCACTCTGCTGACGTGTTAGTTATCGCATGGATGAAAAATGTGTTTCAGTCAGCAAATTTGAATGTAGTATAACGGTCCACAACACTTTGTTTTATATCAGCCCACAATGACTCAATGGGATTAAGTTTGCAGTGATATACTAGTAACCTTAATTTCATCAATTATTTATTTACAATATGTTTTTTGCTCATCAACTTTTGCTGAAATTTCCACTTCAAGTAATGTTTCTTCAAATTGGATACTTTTAGAACGAAGCATGTCTTGAAAATCAGATTTTCTTGATGTTTTTGTTGGATTTTTTTCAGTTTTCTAGAATGATACGTGGAATTGTCTAATGCAACAATACACACAACTTGTGTTTTGGATTCATAAGCCCACAGCGCCCCTGGAACAAATCCTCACTTCCAAATCAAAAAGCATGTTTAAGCTGTACTGTATATCCAGACAAATAAATCAGCTCAAGATCTGCCTGTTTGAATCTGTTTTTCCGTTAACCAGCTGTCGCACCCCTACGAACGACAACCCTCAGAAGTCGAAACTTTACGAGCTAAGGACTAACGAGGTCTTACCTTTTAACGTGTGATTCCTAATACGGGTTGGACGATAGCAAGTGATAATCGATCGTTCAGTCTGGGGCTTGAACCATCGACCAACACGGCGGCTGATTTGAGTGAGTGAACAAAGCACCCACGTCGAACCGACATCTCCTGTGCTCCGCTCCTACAAAAAATAAATTTTTATGTACCACGCCTCAACTCAAGATACGAAAAAACATTTCATTGTCAGAGTAGTAGAACAAATGTGAATCTCAGAGCACCAGTAAATTTAATGTGTTATAATTTCAATTTAGTAACATGTGTAACATTAATGGAAAGTCTTTGAACTTTGTCAAGGATTGTATCTTACATAGAACCTTTCATTTATAGTTTTTTAAAATACTTCAATTGTTTTATTTCAACATTATGTAGGGGCTAATTCATTTATAATATGTCAACTGAATCTAATTATATTATTTCATTTATATTATTTATATCATTTTTAATTTGTCAGTTGAATATGTAATATGTGAATTTAATTGAATTGAATGTTATTTTTTCAGTATATTTTCTTTAACATTTCCGGTAATTGGGTGTACACCTGTTGGAAATATAGTGCTATCTATCTATCTATCTATCTATCTATCTGGTATGGAATGATGAGCCATGTTTTTTATCCATTGTCACATATCAACTTATAAAGTCGGGTTTTTTGTGGTGGAACATTACAAACATTGCTGGGAATCATCAATTTTTTGTTGTTTTTGGTCGATACCCAAATATTCATGTACGATGTGTCCAAATTATTCTTTTGATATCATTAGAGCCTCAGCTGTCTCGATCAACTTCACTTTGCGGTCATCCAAAATTATTTTGTGGATTTTCTTGTTGTTTCCGTCAGTAAGAACCTCTTTGGGACGTCCACTGCGTGCATCGTCCTCGGTGCTCATTTCATCTCGTTGAAACTTGGCAAATCACTTCTCAACAGTTGATTTTTCTGGTGCAAAGCCTGAATAATAATCAACCCAAGCCTTGGCTTCAACTGTATTTTTTTTCGACAAAAAGCAATGCTATATTAACACATGAAATTCCTTTTTATCCATTTTCTTCAAACTAACAAAAGTTGTTTCATTCAAAATGTTCTATCCCACAAACTAAATAGTCCGACAGCTGTGAAATTTGTACACGTGCCACTTGAAGGTTAGGGTTACCTAAAAATCATATGGATTTGATACTAGTGATCTATATGTGAGCTTAGAACATTAGAAACGGGGGCTGAAATTTAAAATAACACAAAATGTTTTGTTTATGAACTTTGATCAACAGTGTATTATGTATTCCTATAGCCACACATTGCATGAAAAAAATATTTTATCTTAAGGAAACTGGAAAAGTTTTTTGTTCAGATTGTTAGGATGAAAGGCAGAATTTTTTTCCCGGAATAAAAAATTATTCGTTTTGATGGAGATCATTATCGGCGATAGATTTGACGAAGAGCTAGAAACGAATAAGGGTATTAGATAATGGTGCATTTAATTTTCTGATTTCAGATGAATTATATATAGATCCAAAATCGAATGTACTTCTAAGTGAGCTTGCCAAACAACTAAAAGTTGAAAATGTTTCAAAATTAGGGCTGGCACTAGCAGACATTTGAAGTGTACTTCAAAACTCATCACTATATGTATATTTGTTCAGTTTACTTTTCGGCCAAGACATAACTTTTGCTGTTCTATTCAAAACTGTATGCAATGCAGAAGGTCTATACGAAAAAGCGGATGACAGTTCTCTGGTCTGTAATTTATTGATAAAGATAAAGTCACTCCGTGTTACAAAGATTACTTACTAAAGCCATTTTCCTCATCCTTTTATTATAGATTATTTACTGGTGAAACATCCGCTTTGCTCAAAGGAAGTAGAAGATTTTTTATTAGAAAGAAGACAAGCTACCAGAATAAAGTCCGAAATGAAATGAAGAAAGAATTCGAAGGAATTCAAAGGAATCAGAGATGGAATTAGGAATCAGAATAGTTCTGGTTGAATGAACAAGTTTGAATCTCCATAAGGAAGGTTTCAATACTATTCGGAATATACCCGTGAATATGCAACGAGACTACACCAGAACTGAAGTTTTTGGAAATAAGATATGGACAGCAATATATGAATCGGACCTGAACATAATTCAAAACCAACACAGAGCACTTCTCTATCCCTAAATTAACAGAGAATTTGTTGAAGGACCAATATGAAGTATATCTAATGTCTAGAGGAAACACTACCAAAATAAATTTGAAACTGTGAAACGCTTGATATTGTGTAAAAATCTTCGGTGTTTACACGACCTCTACTAGAAAGAAAACATTCAGTTAAGTCTTTTAACGATTGATTGTCAGTGGAATGCTCAATTGGCCCAGTGATCAGGAATCTACTAATTAGATTGGATCTCAATTTTAACAAATATCAATATAAGCAAATATCATAAAAAATGCAAATACGAAAATCCTCTGTAAACGGTTTTCTGACAAACTAAAGAACTAATAAAAAACTCAAAATACTTCAAGATAACTTTCTTCGTTTACCTTTGTTTTTGGTCGCTTATATTTTTGTATTATGGACAAAATGAATAAAGGGGCATTATCTAATGAGTTAAAAAAAAATCTGTTTTTCCGTTAATCAGCTATCTCCCATACAAACGACAACTCTAAGAAGTCGAAACTTGTGCAAGCTAAGGAGTAATGAGGTCTTACCGTTTAACGCGTGATTTCTAACATTTGAAAATATTTATTGCTGTATTTCTGAAGATGAATATGAAAATTTTCTTGTCTGAATATTGCTCAATGAATTAACATCTATCCAGCGGCATCTGTTTTGATAAACAGAAAGAGAACTTCTGGCTTAAAATGAACCTTTCGAAAACATAAAGGAGATGACTGAGTCATTTCCTGATGATGATGATGCCAATGTTATAGAAACAATGGTGTCGTATTCTCAAAAGCACTCGCTTGAAACTATATTGGAGACATTGTGCAAAAGAATTCCATGTGAACATACCGCAAAAGAAAATACGTGTAAAATAAGTGTTCTATATCGTGAAAGGCATTTCGTCTCCAAGGGTTACTTGTCGGAAATCTAGGAATGCAAGTAACACTTGTAGTGAATTTCGAGTCGTTTGTTACCTTTTGTATAAGCTTTTGTGACTTGTGTAAGGCCAGGGATCCCTTTGATGTCGGAACATCGCTATTGGGTAACCCCGAGCTCGCCGTGTCTATTGCGTTTCAGCTTGACACAAATTCCGCCCGGTTTCAGTGTGATTGGGTTTCATTGTCGATATTGTTACAAGGGGAGTTTTTATAAGATGAATAAAAATCTAACATTGACGTCGAATGCATACGTTATTAATGAGAATCAAAATCCAGTACAGCATATTCATAATATTTTGTATGCGCGAAAAATTACCCTCTGTACTCATTTATCGCATATGCAAAATAGGAACGCGTCGAAACATGTTTGATCTCAGAAGGCTCTTGTAAGCGTCGGCGTATTGTCAAGTGTGAATACTTGTGTGCACTTTTTAATTACATTAAAATTTCACAAGCTGGAGTAGAAGTTGAAATCTGAAGTCGTTACGCGTTGCAGAAATTTGTGTGTGTTGTATTTCTCATCAGCTCGATAACAATGTGTCAGATTTTGTGATTCCTTTTTGATGTTGCACTTTTATGTTGCATAGTATTGTTATTATACTAGTTTTAAAGTACGCTTCAGTTTCAAGTTATTTTCATGTTTTCTTTTCAAAGATTCATGAGATAAATAGTGCTTGTAACAATACCACCTTATCTACTCTAAATAGGCGTTTATAAAGGTGCCCGTGGGCCGTTTTGAACCGTGGAAGTCTTCAGTTTCATGGCACTGTTGATCTTGGGTACATTGTACCCAAATCATTTTACCCAAATCAAATGGGTACAATGTACCCATTTGATTTGGTCACTTGAAAATGTTCCAGTTCTTCCTCTTGATGTTCTGGTCCACATATTCTTTGAGCTCGTACCGTTAGAGTGGAGAAAATACCTCTCTTTTAACTAGGATGGTAGTTCGATAGTGCGTGCATTTATTAGTTTACCACCATAAATTTTTCAAAATTTCCCGGTACTGTAAGTGACCGTGTTAGAAATTACGGTTACTAATTCTGAAGGATGAAATAGGAAGAGCAACTGTATATTTTTTTCTCAGGAGTTTCAAACCGATTGTTAAGGTAGTTTTCAACTAATACTACAGCTTCAAGTGAAAGATGCAAATTGATCGAAACCGCCCATAAAGACTGATTTGAGGGTATGGAATGATCTAGTAAAGTCTAGTGAAATGAGCACTGGACAGATTCCTCAATTGGTTGGTAATATTATGGGATGGACTCGGGTATGAAGTAGAGCAGTGGTACAACTATAAACTTTAAATTATATTTCTTTCTTATACAGGAAAATATTTTCACATCAACAGTGTTAATGAGTATCAAACAGAAACGCTATTGTTTACTGCGAAAATTTTTCGTTTGGTTGATCAACTGACTCTAAGTGAACGACAGTCTGAAATTAATTTTAAAAACAAATAAAAACTAAAAGTATTTCAAGTTACCGAGTTAAGGTTGAACATAAATCATCGTTGGACTGATAGGGCGCTTCATCACTGAAACTATACCCTACACATACTACATTACGATACTGCCCTGTATCTTCGGTCAAAGGTACCGTACCAGATGTACGGGGCGTATGAATAGTTGGTCATCACGATAAAGCGCGTGCTACCATCTAGTAAGTCATGAAAGTATGAAACACAGTACAAGACACATGGCGAAAGTAATTGCTTGAACCATATGTCATTTTGCTGAGAGATACTATATCAGGCAGGAAATACGTTGCAATATCGGCATATGGACTATCCATAAGTAATTTCGGTTCTGTTTCGGAAATAAAGTGGATACTTGAACTTCTACGACTTCTGCGAGACGTGCTGGGGGACGAAGGTTAGGGGGCAACGCCATCTGTAATGTTACTCTCGGCGAACCGCAATAAAAATTTCGTCGCGTGACTGATGTTTTGCCATTAATGTTGGTCGATATGCTTCGCTGATTTTCATTATTTTTGAAAGTGAGTTTGGAGGATAAAAAAATTTTGAATTCTTCGTGAACGAAAAACTTTTGTGAGATACGGTTTATCTCGAAACACCCAAATAAAGGATTGTTGTTTAGTTTCCGGTTTATACAAAGGTATCTATGTTACTTCACTTTTAACAATGTTTCTTGTGGATTTTTCGGTACAATTCACACGAGCCTTTTTGGGGGGTCAGTAAAATTGTGCGGAATCATTCATTTGAAGACCATTTTTTCATGTTTTTGTTACGCAAAGCTGCACGAACCAATTCTTTACATTCTTGTCAAGTCTGAACTTTCTCAAAATCGTTCTCAAGTTATGAAAAACTCTGACTCGTTATTTGATGAAAATTAATAATTCTATCTATGATAATAATTATGAACTTTTTCACAATAAATTCAATTCAAAACGCTTTTCGCTACAGGGTATTTTGACGTTATGACGTAGGACATTACCTACTGTTATATAAAAAATATTATATAGTATTTTGATGTACCGGTAACTGATAATCTCCGTGTAGCAAAATGTGTTTTGAATCATGAATACTAGTAATTTCCATTTTTCACACATTTGCTTTTTACAAAACACTCGCTGCTAACTAACTATGCGCCCAATTTTTGAACGAACTATGATTCTATATTAACATGAAAGTCTATCCTCGTATAATGTACAAGTATATGCTTTCGGAAAATATTATACCGAGTACAGTAATAGTAATAAACTAATTTAACAATTTTTCAAAAAGCGTTGCTTGAAAAAACTGTATCTATTGAAATTATGAATCCCAGTTGGTGGGTTACTTAGTTAAAAATGTTATGAAACTTCCATCATAAGAAATAGGCGAGACAAATATCAGTTACTAACTAACCTGATAATGGAGCCACATTTCACTCTGTAATAAATATGCCGTCCAAATCAATACACTTATAATAAAAGTGTACCTTATTTCTCTTTATCTGTTTGTCTGTGCATTTGTACGCGTCAATCTCAAAAACTACTTAACCGATTTTGGTGCGGTTATCAATAATGATTTGCGGTAAGATTTTTACTGTTTAATTTATCCAAATTGGTTCATCAATAAAAAAGTTGTCAGTGACAAATTATTACGCCTATTTGCCTATTTTGGTCTTAAGAATCAAACATAGGCAAACACATGGAAATCTGGTAAAAGAGCTTCATTCACCGTTTTTGCAGTTTCGGCTTCTGAGGGTTGTCGTTCATAGGGGTGCGACAGCTGGTTGACGAAAAAACAGATTTTCAAACACTGATCAGTTCTCTGACCTAATTTTTTGGCGATAGATAGCATCTAAAAATTTTAGTGTAGAAAGAAATATTTTTCAATATATCGATTTGAGGTTTTGTTACCGTCACAAAGCTGCTCAACTCAGTGAATATCTGGTTGGTTGAATCCACAAGTAAAACCCAACCAAGCTGAAACTATTTAAATTTATGACTTTTTTATTTGTTGTGTCAGTGGGTTGCTCAAAATCAAACACATAATAAAACTGTAACACTGTCTATACATGGAAGTTATTCAAGAAAAAAATATTATTGGGAGTCTTTATCAACGCAAAAGCACCCAAAACAAACATTTTTAGAGCTTGTGTTTGTACGCACTAACTTCAAAAGTGGCATAACCAAGTTGGTAGTAATTTTCTTCATTATAATTTAGTAAGTTTCAGTCAATATTCAGGGTTTGATTCGTTAAAATTGGTATACAAATAAAAAAGTTATGTCAATTTAGAGGAGCATGTCAAACATTTGCTGGAAAAAAGTTATCCTTATAATATTGTTCAGTTGATTTGTCTGAAATGTTGGGTATTATATTTATAGTTTGTTAATCGATTTATAAATCAACGATAAGCAAACCCACGACAATATTTTGCTGTTAGAAAAGTTGGGAATAGCCCAAAACTGAAGTCCACGGAAACGAATTCGAAGGCAATAGCTAGTATAATAGGTATTATGTTTGTGAAAAACTGATCATTGTAGTTGATGACTTGATTTCAAAATTCTGAATATTTCAAACTATACAATCTTCTCCGTATTTGAGAACAGGATGTTGATATCATTGGTTCGTTTTGTCTATGCACATTATATTTCGTAAAAGCCTTTTCTTTTACCTAGATGGTTCAATTTAAAATATAAGCAGCATTCTATAGTTTGGTTAATGAAACTGCTTCAAGCGTTTTCATTGTTTATACTGAGTAAATTCTACCCAATTATTGAAGTAGATAGAATTTAGTCAGTATGCTATGAACATGCCTTATACGGAGCTGTCGTATAGTAAAAAACATATTTTTTTTACTGTTTAATGAAAATCTCACAATAAAGTTATTGTAATTCAAAAACAATAATGGGTTTTGCGAACTCGAAGTTGTCGGATTAGGGATATGGAAGATGATATCTCGACTATTGTTGTGTCAGACTTGGGCTTGACGTTTATTAGTTTTGACGATTTGAACTTCACACATACTTGAAAGGTTTTTTTTATTAAATTTGGATTAATTCCACAATGACCGTCGGTTTTTTTCATTGCAGTTTCGATAGAAGACAAATCTGGTCACCAATCCAGCATTCTTGATTCTGACAAACTCCAATCTTCAGACGGGGTTGAGTTTGAGCTTAGGCATGACGGATGACAGTGAAGCCATCCATCATTATTGTTATTGGGTGGCTGAACAACTCGACGATAATGATTCTTCACCGTTTGGCGACTTCGCCAGTTTCGAACTGCAGGACTGGAAAGCGTCTAACTTGTCAATTTCTTTCAAGTTTCCGAAAAATACTGTAGCCTCATGGGCTTATTGCGTTTCTCTCCCATCTTTTGACACATGTTTCAACAATCTTCTAGTCTCTACAGGTCTCTTGCTGGATGTATGTTATCTTCTTCTGGGGATAATTTGGGTCGCCCATGTTGTATGCCTCCTGTGATCAATAAAATATGACGAGCTGTCTGTATCCCTTTGTTTCATTGCCTGCAGCTGAGGCCGATTTCTACTTTGTTAAAGCAGTTCTTCGGTTCTATTTTCGGATGGTCCCTTTATAAAGGTTTTCTCGTGTGTGTTCTTGGCTGGGTTTTTCCAGTACTCTTTTATTTTTGTTATTGATTAATTTCTCCATGTGGTGGTAGCAAAGATTTTGGTACCACCAAGCTGATTCAGGGCCTATAATATTGAGTTGAGGATCCGTGTCTGGCACACCACAATCGTCAGCTTTCTCGTCGTCCAAGATACCTGAGTGTCACTTTGTCCTGAATCGTCAGGCTGAGTGAAAGTCGATCCATACTGCAGGCAGCTAACTATGGAAAACATAATCAATAATTACTGAGGTTGAAGAGCATATCGTTGAGACGGGGTCTTACTTTTGTTTTTTTGTGATGGTTGATTTCCAAATATCTTACTTTTTTGATGTCATGCATTCGAAAGATATTCCAGCAAGAAAAATGAGTTAAATAGGAAATTGTTTCTGATTCTTGAAAAACTAATAATTTTTCTCAGTACTCAACCACTATTAAAATGAAAAAAATATTATATTGCAAAGTAATAATTGAAATTGATATTTTCATTTGCTAGCTCTCCCCTATATACGAAGGAAATTGTTTCGTATAACGGGATATCGAGTTTCATACAACGAGTACTAGTCAGTACTAGGAATGCCTAGTAAGACGATATGCAGGTTACATTTCTAGCTAGTCGCCCATTGAATCCCACAGTAGGAATCGGAGTCGCATTTAATAGTGGTTGTTTCATTAGTAGAATTCACTAAACAACCGGCTACTGTTTGGTAGTTATAGAGTTACAAAAATGAACGGATTTTTCAAAATCATTTCAGGATGTTTCTTATAAATTAAATTTCTTGCAGTGTTATACCGGGTGTCAACGAATCTATTAGACAAGTCATAATTTCTAGACTATTAGGAGAATTGAAATGAGATTTGGTATAGTTGAATGGTATGTGGAGAGGAATGTTTTCACATATTTTTCACTTTCCGGTCACTTCCGGTTTCAGCGGAAATGGCTCCGGTTCTGAATTTTTAAATGGAACACCCTGTATATTGTAACATTTTTGGATTTCTGAGACAATTCTGGATCAGAAACTGACATTTCCGGAAGTTTTTCAGCCTACTTGATTTTTTCAGAGTCACTTTTAAAATTGCATCTAGGTGGCCATGATCGGACGTAAACTAATCTATGGACC
>WOGO01001557.1:0-17813 GCA_015342085.1 Leptinotarsa defecta
CTGTAGAATTTGAAGCGATACAAATCCTCATGTATTTCGAGAAGCTCACACTCAACATCCAGAAAAGCTAAATGTTAGGGTAGGAATTTTGGGAGACCACCTAATTGGCCAGTTCGCCAATACCTCAATTTGCAATACCCCGGTCGTTGGATTGGAAGAAGAGGTCCTATGGAGTGGCCTGCCCGATCTCCTGACATGAACCCTCCGGACTTTTTCTTGTGGGAACATCTCAAGTCCAAAATTTTTGTGACACCCTGAAAATTTGGACGAACTACGCCAAAGAATTGTGAATGAGTGTCGTCAAATAACTCTAATTATGCTGAACCATGTCAGAGACGGTTTTCAGTCAAGATTGTATTATTGTATGGAAGTCAATGGAGGACAATTTGAACATTTGATTTGAACACGGAGATTTGATGTTTTTGATTGTAAGCATGATGATAAATGCCTTAATAATCATGCCTCAACCACCGCATTCACCAGATTTGCTCCCCCTACGACTTTTTCCTGTTCCCAACATTGACGAGATCCATGAAAGGATGACGTTTTGCGACTGCGACAGAACTGCTCACACAAGTGTATTATATCTGAGGGGGGCTACTTCTGAGAGGACAAAATAGAAATTGATGAATAAACACATATTTTTGAAAAAAATAAAAATTCACCTTATTTTTTAACAGACCTTGTATAAAGCTCCCATTACAATTTTCCTATTTTTCAGATTGTGTACGGTGAAAATACTCAAAAATGTATTTAATGTTATTTCCAAACTCCACCACTTTTCTACAAAGAAGACACATGCTAACATGGATTATATATGTAACTGTATGTTCATAAAGTGACTATAACTTATGCAACTATATCCGTAGCTACTCACCAAATCCGAAATAATCATGAGGCTGAAAATTTTAATGAATATTCGAATTTCAAGAGTTTCTTATTTCATGTCATGCAACATGCAATATATTCCCCCTTCGACTACGCTAAAAACATTGGGAAAAAAAGGAAGATTTCAACTACTCACTCCAGTTTCAGCTGTTTTTTCTGGATGTCTGAAGTATAAGAACTGTTGTTCGCTATCAATTTCTGTGCCAAATCGTCCAACTGCCTGTATCTCTCAGACCCCGTTTCGATTCTGTGCTTCAAATCGTCGAACTTGGCTTTCAATTGCTGAAAAATAATCGTTAATAATTCACCCGGAATGTCGCTCATACACTTACTATTAAATGTTCGTAGTCCTGCCCATAATCTTCGGAAGAAGCCTGCTGGAGGTTTTCGGCTATCCAAGTTTCAAGTTCTTCGGATTCAGCAAAATATTCATGTCGGAATAGAGACTCCATCAGTCTATGCTGTCTGAGGGCTGCCTTCCTTTGGAGCGACCTCACCAGATGTTCCAAGCTGGACTGTCGTTCGCCGATAGCTTTGGAGTCAGGATGCCCGGATTTAATCATTGCTTGGGCGATATGACCCATTTCCGAAGCTATATTGTTGTAAGTATCTAGTTCAAGTTCTAGAGCCTGAAACGGGCGTTACAATTAGCATTTTTTCAATGGCATATAGATGTGTAGGTCACGCAAAGGAGTAACTTTCAGGCACAAACTTGAAGATGAACCCCTCTTGAAAGAACTACTTTTAAATAAATTATCCTCACCTTGTGTTTAGTCAACAGTTTTGTGGCAGAATCCCTGTCTCTGCCATAATCAGAACTGGACAGAATTGCAGCTTTTTCGTTCAACCAAGACTCGATTTCGTTGACATCGAAGAAATACTGTTGAGCTTTCACAGACAGATCCAGTTTCTGAGCTCGTTGGTTAGCCTTGTCTTCGAGTTCTTCCCAAGCATTCTGTAGAGTACTGCACAAGTCCGAAATCTATAAAAAATACCCGAAAATAGTTCGTTCTAACTATTCAACAGTTACAGCTCTCACCTTTGCTCCTTCAGGATGATTGATGTTGATCAGATCTTGCCCAGTCTCCAAAGTTTTATCAATAACTGGTCGATGGCCGGAAATTTCAGCTTCTAACTTCTTGTGTTTCTTGTGAAGGTTTTGGGCTTGGTGGAGATTTTGACCTAGTTCTTCTGAAGAAGCTAATGCTAGATGCTCCTTTATCCACTGCATTTCAGCATCCAATTCAAAATTGAATTTGAAAAACTTCAACGCTTCCTCTAAAGCTGCCCTTCTTTCCTGAGCTGGTTTATAGAGATCTTTCAATACTTTTTGGCTAGCCAAAGCATTTTCTTTTATGCGGTCGGAATCGAAGTGGCCTTCGTCGCTCAAGTTCTGGCTCTGACTGACAAGCTCGTCAACACGATTGGCACTGAAGGCCAAGTCGTTCTCGAGGGAGTCGTGTTGTTTTATCAAATCCCGACAGGATCTTGAACGAAAAAATCAATGAATTAATGATTGACTAAAAAAGTCATCTTTTACATGTCAATAATATTAATAGAGAAAAGAGAAACGAAGAGTGAAGCACGATATTCTTCTGAATGAACTTGAATGAACTAAGAATTCAAATTGAACCAAAGCACTGCCGAAACAGCCTGAAAAATCAACCAAGAATTTGGCAATGACAGTGTTAATGGACGCACTGTTCGACATTGCTTTGCAAAAGTCCGTTCTGGAGATTTTAGCCGCAAAGATGAGCCCCGAAGATGTCGACCTAAAGTCATTCAGGACTAGGATTTGAGGACCCATCACAAATGGCGTTTGGATTTGAGTACCCTGGTAGAGATTGACCCATCACAAATGGCGTTTGGGATAGCAGAAGAACTGGGCATCAGGTCCCATGTGGTTTTTGATGGTTTAAAACATATTAGAGAGGTCGAAAATTTCGAAAAATGGGTACCCCACGTTTAAAACGAGCTTCTAAAAACAGAACTACAGAATTTTGGGGAAATTATGCTGTTTCGCAAGCAATTTTTATAATTCAGAAACCTGCCATATACGTTTTGTAGCACAAGATTTTCACATTCACCAACGCACAGGTAACCTCAAACTGCCATGTACATAGGTACAGTACCAGAGGTGGTAGTGATCTGCGTCTTCCATTCTTCAGACTAACCAAATCTCAGAATTCTTATTTGTATTTAGGTTTTAAAATGTTTAACGCCCTTCCACAAAAACATAAAAATTTCATTACTTTAAAAACATTTAAAAATCAAATGCGCAAATATTTAGTTTATCATTGTTTCTATTCTGTGGAAGAATTTTTGCTTCATGGAAGTGCATGTGTGTGTGTGAGTATTGATTTTTTTTATATATAATTTTTTTTATAGCATTTGTTTTGTTTTGTGTTTAATGACAAATGTAGACATGTTTTTATTGTATACCTACACGAATATATATATATATATATATATACTGTGTACATATGTTCGAGACGAGTGAACCAACATAAAAAAAACAAAAAATCGCTACATATTGAATATTTCTTTCTGTTTGTACTTTTACCTTTCTCAGTGAATATTCATAATGGTTTACCAGATAATAAGTATGGAATAACTCAAAAACTTTCGTCTTTTTTTTTTCAAGGTCACGTGAAGGGGATTTATATTTGCAAAACATATCCCACGCACCATCTCTTCAAAGGCAATCTCTCACCCTCAAACAGGAAATTGTTTTTTGCACCGGACGTGTTATTTATATCAAATCAGCAAAGAAATGACGTTTAGCTTAGAGGCGGAATCGCAGATGTTGAAATTATCGCTAATTCAATGCCGGCATGTGCGCATCTATTTCGTTAATGAACGCACCACAATAATAGCCGATAAACGTCCAAAGAACTATACGCGATATTAATTTTATGGTGATAGGTAATAAATGAAATTATTGGGAATTGTATGTTTTGTCAAGCTGCGAGCTCAACATTTTCTGAATCCTGTGTGGGTAGATATTGATGGAAATATCAATAATGTTGGCCGTTTCTAACAAAGAAAACCGATAGTTGATAAATTACGTTTTTCCGGTGGAAAATGATCGAAACATTAAAAAAAATACCGGTGCATCAATTAAGCGAATGAATGTCATTACGTACTGTCACTGATGACATGAGTAAATTTAACTCATTCGTGGCGTAAAGTCATAATTTTATGAATGAACTGAACGTTTTTTCATATGACGTTATCCAAATTTGGTGCTGAAGAGGCGATAAGACAAGTGTTTTATCCCGAAACATCGATGTTTGTCATTGAGTATGACAGTGTTCCATTAAGTGAAATTTCACCTCTTTCATGTACCATTTTGTGTAGCAATCCTGAGAATAATATCTGAATTGATTCCATAACGAATGTTTGAAGTGTAATATAATTTTCATATGAAAGTATTTGTTGCGAAATTATTTTTCGTTCGTGTAATTCAATGTTTTTGTGAAACTAGTGGTTTCGAGAGGTTATTTCTTCCAGTTCATTATTAATTTTGACAATGTTAATAGTGAACCTTCTTTCATTGATTTGAGAAACGAAACAACATTCTCCATAAATAAAATTCACTTCAACTGAGTATTTATTAGATTTAACAGAATTGGACACTTGTCAGTATAATAAAATTGATTACCGCTACCGGAAGATTAGACACAGTGATAACATAATTCATTAATCAAACCTGTGGGTGGCAAAACCAGATTGATTTATCACATATGACCCATATTTTATCTCAGCCTAATGGAAAAATATAAGAATCTTTTGGAAAGGTAGAGAGGTTGCTTTCCATGACAGGGAAATTAAAAACATTTTCCAATTAAAATTCTGTCAAATCTGTAAATATGACTGACGCATATGATAACATTCCCCAATGTTATTTAAACAAATTCCACTTACGTGGTTGAACGATGCTCGAAGCCGATGCATAATGTATAAAAGAGACACTTTTCACTCCCGATTCACGTGAACCAACCATTTTAAAAACAGTTTTTTTCACCACTTTTTAATGAAATTTACAAACACATCATTCGATCACCGTCAAATTTCCAAGGGTGTCAAGAAAACTGGAGGCTTGCGCCATCTAGTGAACAGGAGCTCACAGTGATGAAAACTGTCAACTCACATACTTGAGGTTTTTAAAGTATTCTTCAACAAAGAATCTTTGGTTTGCAAGCCGTGCAAAAGATACCACTTAAAAATGTATGATTAAATCCTTAGAGAATGACAATGGTATGATTTTTCTAGTACTGAAGTGAAAAATGAATATCGTCAGTTAAAAGAGCTGCGTCTTGGAAAAGTGAAAACGCTTAGTTGAGGAGGAAGGTGCATTTGTCAAAAAGTCTTGCCCGGCTTTTATAAAATTTAGATATTAAATACATCTTGAACAATTCTTAACCAAATGTACAAGAAAAATGTGACAGGAGAATAGAAAAAAAATTCTGAATATAGACTTAACTGGTTTTCTGACAACCATCAGATGAAAGTTATCCAAACTTTTATAGTCTTCGAAAAAAACATTATATTTATAGGCAATCCCATTGGCAACTGGTGCATATACTCTTTATTATCGCACGTTAAGTGGAAGACCTCGTTTATTATCAGCTCGTACACGTTGAGATCCAACATTCGTCAATCTCTACTTCATTATTGGTCAAACGAGAGAATATTTTGCAAGAATACAAAAAAAATACTGTATCAGAAAGTACCAGTTTAAGGCAACATTTTGAAATATATAGGAACAATTCACTTGAAAATGCTCAATGAACATCTAGAATTGATTAATTTCAACTGTGCTTTAACACGAGTTTTTTCAACAATACTCTTTGCAGTAATGACACACTGTTCAAAAAATAAGGTAAATCTTAATTTTTCTCAAAAAATACTTATTTGTTCATCAATTTCTATTTTGTTTCCTTCAAAGTATTCCCCCTCGGAAATAATAAACTTGTGCCATAGTTTTTTTCCAATCTTCAAAGCAGTTCTGATGTGCATTTTTTGCCATGTTCTTTAGCTCCCTCAACGAATCAGTTTTTATCTCCTCAATCGTCGCAAAACGCCGTCCTTTCATGGTTCTCTTCAATCTTGGGAACAGAAAAAAAATCGCAGGGGACCAAATCTTGTGAATATGGTGGCTTAGGCATGATTACGGTGTTGTTTTTGGCAAAAAATCACGAACAACAATAATGAGTGAACAGGTACGCTGTAATGCAAAAGCCATGAATTGTTTTTCCACAATACCGGACGTTTTCTTCATGTTGCCTCTCCTTATTGACCACAATAATAATAATAATAATATTTATTCGCCATTGTGATACATAGCCTATATATGGCAGGTCAATGATTAATTACAAAGAACAGTACATCACTTATGAATAAAATTATGAAATCAAAGCTTAAATAAAAATTAAGATTTGCATTTACAAAGGTATAGGTACATATAGATATATAAAATGCTAATTAAAAAATAAATAAAAAATGTGGCAATTTACACATACGACCATGTGGTAAGAACTGCTAACTACGCCACGGTAATCGTAGCAAACAGTGAATAAAACCTTGACATTGATAAAACTGGTTGTGCTTTTTTGGTATTGGCTCTCTTAGGCTCTTCCATTAGGACAATTAGACTTGGGTTCGGTGTTTTATCCATATACCCATGATTCGTCACCAGTTATGACCCTTTTAAGTAAATCTGGATCGCCGTTGACGTTATTCAACAATTCCTGAGCTATGATCATAGGACGGTTGTAGTTCAAGCCCTACGGCAGGACGATTCATTCTCGCTGCTTATCGTCCAACCCATGCTAGGGATTGCATGTTCAAAGGTGGAACGTGATGTAGTCTTTAGCTCACAAACGTTTCGACTTTTGAGGGTGGGTTGTCGTTTGTAAGGGTGCAACAACTGGATAACGTAAAACAGATATGCATCACCACTGTGAAAAAAGTAATAAACAGTAAACAATATAAATCTGACTTTCATTTTATTCGACTACAAGATTATTATAAACAATACTTATAAATTTGGTAAACTATTTAATTCAGTAAGTAACAGGAAAAAATACAATACAGAAACTAAATATAAAGTGAAATGTGTAACGGACTGGTAACTAAAAAATGTTTTTTTTTGGAAAGACTAGTAGAAATAAAAAATATAATGGTGTAAACTGAAACACTTTATTCGCCAAAGCACATTATAAAATATTCGCTCAGAAGGAAAAGTTATACATTTACATCATATACAGAAGCAGCCCTTGGGGCAAATAGTGAAAATAAATAATTAGATTGAATAAAACTTGTAGGGAAATTATTCATTCTTTGAAACTGCACATCTCTAGTGAAATTCAAAACAGAAAAAGGCCCTTGTATATAAAATCAAGCGAACGTCACATGTGAAGCTCGAAACTCCAGCAGTGCTCAACATAGTTTTAGTCTTTGGTTACTTTGATTTTTACAAGTTTAGAGCTCAGCATTGGAATAATCTTTTCATCCATTAACCTTTTGAGTCTAAAAATTCAATGGATTACTTGATCACCTCCTATTTAGGAACTTTCACAAAACTTTCCAGGCCCAATTCCACCATTCATAATTCATATTTTAATAAAACACTCTAGTGTTCTTCAGCATACAACAAAAATTAGGATCGCTTCAATTTTTTACATCCCACCTCAATCTTTAAAATGGAACAAGTGTGAGCTCAATATGGTGAATTTGTAGTAGACGGCATCATTACATTTAACAGTAAAGGAACACTAATGTGTTTGAATGTGTATGTTTAAGAAGTTTAGAGAAAAAAATTAACCGAAGGTCAGAAGTGAAAAAAAGTAGATTTAGATATTGGCAGTGAGTGGAACAATATATATAATTATTAAAATGTGAGTTGAATACTACTCCAGTGAGTTCCAATACTTTTAAATACTGTTAGAAGCTTATAATGTAAAAATAGAAGAGATTTAAAATTTTAAAACTAACCAAATGCAGAAATTAAGCAGGTTAAATATC
This sequence comes from Leptinotarsa defecta, assembly GCA_015342085.1. Classification (NCBI taxonomy): domain Eukaryota; kingdom Metazoa; phylum Arthropoda; class Insecta; order Coleoptera; family Chrysomelidae; genus Leptinotarsa; species Leptinotarsa defecta. Next base: position 7,918 of record WOGO01001557.1, read on the forward strand.
TACAGGACATTGAAATTATTCTATAGTTTCGAAAGCTGCAGATGATTGAGTATCCTAAATAAATTAAAAACTATTGAATAATGTCAAGAACAAACAAAAATAGTTCAAAAAAAGTTATTCGGTACAATTAAAAATTGGTCAAACCCATAATAATTATTAGACGAGTTTTAAAACATTATATTCCAATAATGGAATGCTAAATGTGTGAAGAAAACAATTTTTTTAAATTCTACTCCTCTCAAGAGATTATATTCGATTTTTCCAGCTTGCCTTCTCTTCTAGTTAGCATACTCTCAGACGGTTGTCAACAGAAAAACAAAATTGTGGGAAAATGTTTACCAAATGACTCAGATTTTTTAATCATATTTTGAGTAAATAATTACATTTTATTGCAATTCTTTAATTTTCCGGGATTTAATGTATTTGAAGTGGAGTTAAATAAATCTGTCCTTCGTTCCTCACCTAAACTACTTATTTTCTGCTAGATTTGAATTAGTGAAAACATCTTTGTAATGAGATGAAAGAGAAAATAATTTCTGTTTCTTGTACTAGACTTTGGATAACATTTGTATGTTGAAGTTATGGCTTATGTAGAAAGATACAAAGTGATATCACAAACCTATATATTATCATCTTTGAATTGTAAGGTATATTCTTGTTTTCTTTATATACAGCTACTTATTTTGGACTAACTAATTTGCTTCACTCTTGTAATTAAGTTTTTCTGACTCCTAGATATATCCCCAGACAAATGGCAATGAAAAAACAGGCACAAACTGCATATAAAACTACTTTCTGTTGGAGGGACCTCATTATCATTGAGTTCATCAATCTTCCTGAACGATTTAGGTCTTCATCAGCATCCCTTAGCTGGAAAATAAAGTCGAGGAGTAATTATTACAGACAATAGCTTGTAATGATGACAATTGTCAAACATGTTGGCTGATAATCTATTTCTACTTATGCTATCCCTCTCACCATTTTTATAGTGGCTACTGATATTCAAGATATTCAAATGATTCCATGTTTGTTAGACATAGTAAAACTCAGTAAATCTCAATCAAATAAAAGACTGAACATCTTGCATTCTTTACAACCACCCTCTAGCTATGTTGAAAATATTATTTTTTATCATATATACCATTTTCTCAATAAAGGTGACACTTTATTTGAGACTTTCACTAAATAGGTTTACAAAAACGCAACACGTGTTTCGCTATACAATAGATTCTTCAGGTGTGTCTTTACTCGCACCTGAATTGTTTTTGCTGGTTTTTCATGGATAGTATATACCTATATAACTAATGAATACAAAGAATAAATTGTTTGTTTCTGAAAATTAATAAAATTTACTGATATAACAAATATTTCTAATTATTACTCTTCCAATAAATCACTGAATTGTTTGACGGCAAAGCCTTTCCTCTAATCATTAATCATTAATAAGTATATGTGATTATTAGGCTGTTATTTCTCTGATATAATTAGATACTGCAGTCATTACTCTTTTAATAATTCTTTATCAGGAAAATGTGTATGTTCTAAATGTTTGTAATTCCTCAGAATTATTTCTTAATAATTAATTAATCTGTAACAGTGTTCCTAACAGTGTATTAAAACAGAATGAAAATGTGTATGAGTAAGCCATTTGTTTAGACTGGCTATCAGCTCTTAACAGATAATTCAGATTAGGTTATGTTAAATAAACATCAACAAAGTAATCAAGAATCTAGACAGGAATATATTTCATTTTTGAAGAACTCAAATGATACAAATAATTTTGTATAATTAAATGTTGGCAGGGGTGTGAACCTAATCACATCCACAGAAAAAATATTGAATTAGGTATTATTTTTTCATTTAATGTATTTGTGCACTTACCACGTTTCAAAATGATAGGCTTATTAGCTGACATAGTAAAAAAAAAGGACCGTCCTAGTTTTTTGAGCCGTCTGTAGAGGTGAAAATATTTTTAAAAAATTGTTACATGAAAAATCGACTTTGCACACCTGCCAAACTGATATATGTTCTTCCTGATGATCAATTCGATGTAATGTAATGAATTGATGGATTTTATTTATTTGAAAGTTTATTTCAAATTAATTCGAGTATGTTATTATAAGCATGGTTTCAAAAATATATCTATTCTATCAATTGATGTGAAATAATTTACACTTTGTTGCATTTCATTGTCTTCAAAGTCATATGTTTTTATAGTAGCACTGTTTTTCTGTATATTTGTTGATTTGATATTGCCCTGTAAGGGCACTGCACAATAAATGCATTTATTATTAGAGAGTACAAAAAATGAATAACTAACTCACCCTGGTCCTTGATCTTTGGATAGTTTCTCTCTGTTCTCCCAAGTTCTTGAGCACTTGTGTCCCAATTTCCTCTGTTTCAACCATGATTCTATATCCTTCTTCCAATTTTCTTCCAGTCCGTTCAATTCTTTCAGAGTTATCAAGTAATCTTTGCTTTTGATCAGAAGAGATACGGACATCGTTTAGCTCTTCAGCACTGTCATGCAAAGCACCTTGCCTTACTGACCTGGCTCTGATATAATCCAAAGTTAACCTCTTCAGTTCGGCTCTGAAACAGTCCAACTTAGTTCTACATCGTTGTCTCTTTGATGGTTCAACTTCCCTTGCTTCCAACTCCATTTGCTCCAGCTGTAAATGAAATTATTTGCATCAGAAAAAAGCAATATGACTTACATTTATCAGCTTACCAATTCTTGAGCTTCTTCCACATGTTTTTCTATATTAGAAATGAGTTGGCGACGATCTTCTGCAAAAAACAATTGACTGTCAGTAATGTTTTTTAAATTATTCAAAAATATATAATAAAATTCCTTACTGGTAGCTGAAGCTGTTAGGAGACCTACTTGGGCGGTAATGTCTGCTGTAAGAACAGAATACTGTTGTTCATAGTTTTCGAAAAGCGAAACCATTTTGGTTCCAAAATCGAAAATTTATCACATTTTCTTATTAGAGATAGCGTTAACTTTTGTTTACCAGATACTTGTCACTTTTATGATGACTGATGACTTTGTGTTTTAGTATTTAGGATGTTTCAAAAGTCACCAGAAATGTCATAAATGCAGCTTTCATAATTAAAAGTGTGATTTCATTCTCTAATATTGAATAACTTAAGGATTATGGGTTACAAAACACCAAACCAAATGCCAAATGAAAAATTAGAAATGTGAGATATTCTAGTATGCAAGATAACCAAGGCTACTGAACTTTTGAAGGATTGTTCAATCAGTCCACTTCAATATCCACCGACGTCGGCGCGGTTAAATTTCAAGCGTCAAATTAACTTGAAACATAAACATATCAAAAGTATATTTATCTTATTACATGAAAAACGATAATGCAATGTTGTACCGAAAAAGGGGTGTCAGCGAGACTTGTCGGATTCTTCTGACTCTTTAAATCAAATGAACTTAGTTAACTTCATCTCCTGACGACGCCAACTTAGATGGTGAAACGCCTGTCGCGAAAAGTATTGCAGTTCTGGTGTTTGGAAAAAGTGCTTGTTTTGGATAAATCATTCAAGTATTTGGTACAAATACCTTCAATGCCTTCGTTATTCATATATTAAATGGCAAATAAAACAACTCTGCCTTCCGGATACATTTTATGCCATGAATAATTTTCAAAATGTTGTGCAGACCGCTACATAAATAAATCAAAATCATGTAAATAATTTGTTTTTATTACAAAAAAGTGGGGATAGTTAGATTAATGGGTCTTTTAGCATTCTACTGTACTTATATATCAAATAATAATGATGTCAATAATGAAAAGCCTGACACTAAATTAAACATGTATAACTATTTTTATGTGAATATTGTCAATAGGAAACACACACATGCCTCAGTTTTGAAATGTTTCAATTCCAACAAGCACATTTTTCCAATAGAAGCTGTCAAAACTGCTTGGAATTACAAAATTTTAATTCCTTCAAATGCATCTGGCGGATAAATGAATCGTTACTTCTGTTAATACTAATTTTTCACAGAGAGGACGCCTCAATAGTCAAAATTAGGTATCCCATGCTTTCTAATAATTGTTTTTATTTAACGTAGAACTGTTGCAAGTTAAGATTCTTGCCTAACTACTGTATTGAATATTATTGGAGTTTTTTCCCAACAACAAATAGTTATTTTAACACCTCGACACGTGTTTCCATCACCAAGTGATCATTTTCAAGAGGAAGATTAAACTTTTCTTCTTCTTTTCCCAACACCAAATCATTATTTTACCACCTCGACACGTGTTTCGATCACCAAGTGATCATCTTCAAGAGGAAGAGGAAGAGTTCAATCATCCTCTTGAAGATGATCACTAGGTGATTAAAAAGTTTCGAGATGGTAAAAATAACAGTTTGGTGTTGGAATAAAACTCCAGTATTATTCATTGCTACACCAAATGTTCCAAACAGTGCATCACAAGTATAGGGGAATGTGTTTTTCTTTCGCACATTTCAACAAGTGTAATATATAGGTTATTATTATTATTATTGTTTATCTGGAGGTAAAAATTTGAAGTACTTTTTTTTTTAATCATATTCAACACATTGCGTTTGTTGTCAAAAAGTTAAACATATGTTGAACGATATCGTTCATAATACAGTCAAAAGTTCTGGAAGTTCATCAAAACTCAAACACTGCGTATGTATAACTTCTATAGTCTCTTTGTCAATGATCATCTTTTAATTTTTCAAAATCCAATAATACATGAATTATTGCAATTGTTTGGTCACACTCTATTGTGAGACTTCCACTAGTGAGTTTACAATGCCGCAACATGTGTTTTGCTATACAATAGCTTTTACAAGCGTTTTCATATGAGTATCTTTACGGCAATAATCATATTTCCTCTCACTTTGACGTTCAAATTATAACCGTAGGTGTCGCCCACTTCGTAATCCTCCCGATTTCTGAAATTCCTGGACTCATAATCATAATCCGAGTCCGAAGTTCAACTAAATTGTGAAGAAGAATCCTTCTGCGCAGTGCGCACGCAGTTCGTGAGAAGTTTACGGTCTGCCAATCTTTTTATCTTTCTCCTTTTGGAAGTTGGAGAGGTTAGTTTGTTTAAATATTGTAAATCTGAAGTCATCCTTGAAAAAATTTAGTATTTTTAATACATTTTTAGCCAAAGAATTCTAGAAATATTTGTCGAGTAATTTTTTTATAGTATTTGAGGTTTTTTTTTTCATTTCAGGACAAAATGGTCCAACGACTTGTCTTCAGGCGACGATTGTCGTACAATACTAAATCTAACAGGAGAACTATGTGAGTAGTATGTTACTATATATTATTAATTTATTAATTTCCAGGTCATAACACTGAGAAAACTTTTTTGGTTGAAAGTATTGTTTTAGTGAGGTTATATTTTCAGTTTGTTGTTTCTTTCATGATGAATATTTGGCCAGAGTACTGAAATACTCTTACGAGTACTATTTTTTGACGAATAGCTTATCGTTCGTTTTTTCTGAAAAAAACTTCATCATTGTATATTATTTTGAATTCGATAACAAATCACTAATTTGTGTTATTATTCATTGCAGTGTCAGAACTCCTGGTGGAAAATTAGTTTACCAGTACTTGAAAAAGCCCAAAAAGATACCTAGGTGTGGTCAGTGCAAAGACAAGCTAAGAGGTATCTTACCAGCTCGTCCACAAGAACGGTCTCGTTTATGTAGAAGGAAGAAGACCGTGAAGAGGGCATACGGTGGAGTTTTGTGCCACAAATGTGTTAAGGAAAAGATCGTGAGAGCTTTCCTCATCGAGGAACAAAAGATTGTTGTTAAAGTTCTTAAGGCCCAACAAGCTGTAACTAAAGCTAAGAAGTAGACGGTAATAAATGTATAATTTCTAATTGTCATAATTTATTTTTCTCTCATCTGACCTATCTGAGTAGTTGAAAAAAAGTACAATTTTTTTATTTGAATTGACCTATTTCGTCATGTGAAAATTTCACAAAGGAATTCACAGAAGGAATAGTAATTGAATCTACAATATTGTGAAACAAAAAACTCTGTAGAGTTACATAAACTATCAAGTAATATAGAAGAGGAAGGAAGTTGGTATGATGCAAATTATCTTTCAATTTTCTTTAAAAACTGAATTTAGCCAATCAAATGCCTGTTTGATGAATTTCCAATAGACAATGATATATTACAAAACCAGTGGCGGGGGCAGTATGCCCTCCTCGCCCTTTGCAAAATATTGTTGTTAGCGCCCTTCCGATTTTAAATATTTTACAAATCTATTGTTAGGTACATAACACGGAAAACCAATAAACGTGGCAACATTCGCTTTCAATTCATCGACCTCGATCAGTTTTGAATCCCATATCGCTATCTAATGCGAATGTGATCATTTTCTAAGAGATTGGAAATTGATTGTATCTCGGCGTGGCACTAGTAGCAGTAGTAGTAGTCTGGTTTGTTATTGTTACTTTGACGAATAAACAGTTTGTCGAGCAGATTATCGAAAGATGCGCAAGAAAAAGTTAAAATATGCGGCTACATCACATTCTCGAAACAAAATGAAGTTTTTGTAAAGATTTCGATTCGTAAGTTCTTAATTTTCAGTTGAGATCCGAAATCGTATTCATTATGGAAACTTATACATTTATAGAGTAACAAAAGAACAATTCATTCAAACTCAAAGTTGTGTAGAGGAATCGGTTCCAAATAAACCTGACACTACAAAGAATACGGTCAGTACGGAGTCAACATTTCTCGATGTTTCGTCTACATCAACCTATAAAGTAAAAACAAATTTTTCATTAGGTTTTGCTGATTTAACATTTACTGAAGTAGATTTTAATTCGGATTTGGATAGTGATAGTACTTGAGAACAAAACCATTTTGATAAGATGTCTGCTGAGAATGAAGGTAGGAAAAATATTCTGTTTTTACATGGACATTTTATAATTGATATTTCAATTTTGTCGTCGACCTATTTTTATTCAAAAATACTATTTTGATCCCTGAAATAGTGCATCAACTAATTCTAAAAGGACTTTGCCAACCTGGGTTATCAGATGACTTCCTAGACTTTCCAATTACAGAAAATTTTACGTTTTTTGGTACCAACCTAAAAAAAACGACTTTTGGACAGCGCATCGTACGTGAATGGTTAGTTTACTCTCCAAGAAGTAATAAAATGTTGTTTTGTATGCTGGCTTTTTAAGAGTGCGCATTCTTTATTATTGAAATATTTCTTTTATTAGAGTTTTGTGATATTATTTCTTTTCTTAATGAGAAAAACAGTATTACTCCAAATACCTATGCCTTTTTACTGAATCTTGGTGCCTAGTTATGATGTGCCCCCCCGCCCTTAAGGTTTAGAATCGCCACTGTACAAAACACAAAATTTATTGGTGTTTTCATTGACAAAATTTTATGAACATGTCTGACAACTTGAGACCAAGATTTCATAAAGATGTTACACAGTGAGTGTTCTTTATAATAAGCTGTGAAAGTAGTATACCAAGTGCTAATTGAAGGAAAAGCAGCTTTTTTGGAAGCATGCAATATAAACCATCTTCTATGTTGAATAGTAACGTAAAGTGTCAGTAAAGTCTTGCAGGATTGTTTCCACTGATAATAAAAGATAAATCTTTGCACTGTACTAATTCTTTAGATACAGACTTACAGCTTGTCAAATCCAGGAAGAGTCTTGGGAAATCTTTCTCTCTCTCTCTCACTGTCTTCTAATGAACGTAGATCTAGTGGGCGGGGCCATAACGGAATTCAGAAAGCTCTTCCTACATTTGCCTAGCAGTACTTTAACTTGGTTTCCAATCATTATGCTACTAGCAATAACAATAATATCAAAATAACAATTCTAAGGCTTACATCTACTATAATGTGGTAACTTTCCACCATTAGAAGTATTATCTGCAAATCTTAGCAACTTTCAATTTTAAAAAATAGTGAAGTGAAAATTGCTGAATTTTGACAAAAAAAAACCGTAGCATGAGCATCGCTCAGAAATTGTTGAATGGCATCAACAGCAAGCCAGATTTACGGGTCATAACAGGTGACGAATCATGGGTATATGATTATGATATCTGAACCAAAGTCCAATTGTCCCAATGGAAGAGCCCAGATAGGCCAAGGTCAAAAAAAGAATGCCAAGAATAGAATACAATATCAAAAACAACAACATAATCATGCCTCAGCCACCGTATTCACCTGATTTGACCCCAGCGACTTTTTCCTGTTTTCAAGATTTGAGAGACCCATGAAAGGAAGCAACTGATGAATAAATCAATATTTTTTGAGAAAAATTGAAATTTATCTTGTTTTTTTAACAGACCTCGCAGACAACCGTATTTCTCAAAATATGTGACAAGTATTTTGGCTGGGACATTTTCAGATGATTTTGGATATTTCATATGAGGTATATATCAACTTGAAGGTAAATGAAAAAAAAGTCACATTACTATTCATCTATAATTGCATTCATAAACTAAAAATAAATACCATTCTACATTGTAAATTCAAAAACATAATCGAATAAAATTATCTACATTCTTTAACTAATTAACCTTCTACAACTAACGGCAAGATTTGGTTGAATAAAAAAATGTAAGTTATTACAGATTTCCAAAATTTAATTTACAAATAGTTATTATTGACCGATAAAAGTTATTTTTGGAGGATTCTCAGATTTTCAAGACTAGTTTTAATAAAGTTTTCATAACCATTAGGAAACAGCTGTGTCGAAATATGTCTCCTAAATGTAAAGATGTCATTCCGAAAAAAGTTGTATTACTAGGTGGAAGGGGAAGTTGGAAAAATATATTCTCAACATAGAGACAGAATTTCTTATCCTTTCAGAAAAGTTCAGCAATTCTACCTACCATTGTTTTAAATACAAAAAGAAATATACTTCATAGTAGCACCGATTTCTCAAGAAATATATAGTACGGAATATATTATACCTGGAATACTACATATTAACAATATTTTCTCATGTATTAAAATGAATTAGTTCGCTTGTTTTGTACACAATCAAATGATGCGCAGCTCGTTTACCAAACAATATTTTATAAAATGACTGATGTCCTCAAACCATATGATAATGTAATTATTAAAAAGTTCAATTTATATTACTTACAGTTGTTATCAACCATCTACTGATTTAAGGATTCCTCTTCTCTAAGTTAAATTTGACTTTAACTGATGAAATTTAAAACAGTTTTCAAACTAAAAACATTTTCTTTCACACCAGAACTGAAACAAGCTTCTCGACGCATGTTTCTCCAACTAAATTGGTGTCATTAACAGATGGTAGTAGAAACTGTGCAATATTTAATGAGAAAATAAACCCTCGATATCAGAGACCAAAAAATTTTTGTCAGAATTCGCCTATAGACCTGGATGGAGAAAGTTCCATATATTTTTGACTACACGACTTTAGCGAGAGGTCGTAGAGCCTAAATGGGAGTGTGCAAGTTTTTCACAAAGTTTAGGATGTTGTATAACATGTGAAAAACATCCTATAAGCGCGTAGTTTCATAAATTGATTGAAAGAAAAAAAAAGACAAGTCATTCAGAAGGTCTGTTCATTAAGAACATAACAGTGAGAACTCGTATACAGTCTATGGACTGTAAGGACATTGAAATTGTTCTATTTTGTTCTGATTCGGAAAGTTTTAAAATGTGTTGATGAAATATACAGTGCCTTCATTTCAAAACTTCCCATCCCTAGTACTTCATTTAGCAGGCAGAATTTGCCGTAGGCAAAAAACACGTCAATTTAGACATCGATGGGGAAGTTTAGAACCAGTGCCAGTGGTATTCAGTTATCTAAACGGGGTTGAGTGAGGAATTTTAAGATCTTTAAAATGATGTGTTACAAG
>WOGO01001558.1:0-17808 GCA_015342085.1 Leptinotarsa defecta
GTTTGATATCTTCATCGGTGTAGGTGAGGAAGCCTCTGACAGTACTAACAATTCCAACTTCACGAACTGCTTCCAATTCTTTACCATTTTGCTCATAGGTAGCAGATTGAAACATGAAAGCACCAGCATTATTCACAAAGGTCACTCGACCCTCTCCTTTAGTCCTCTCAACTTTTCCGCTGATAAATAGCAGGCTATCGTACAAAGCATCATAGGCATCGGATTGATTAATGTTGATTTCGATGACGTCATTATTGCGAAAAGATTTGACATACGGGTAATAGGTTCGCCATTCTACCTTTTGTATGGACTCATCGTTTTGCGGTTTTCGGAAAATGTTGAACACTTGATTGGACAACATGATAGCCAAGAGATTCCAAAAATAATTTATTTTCCGTTGACAGTTGTTGACGCTGTTTGAAGGTCTTGGTGAAGACTGACGTGGTGGTTGGTGATGAGTTATTCTTATAGATAGCCAGCACCATACTTTCGCTTCAATTCCAAGCGAATTATTATTTCTTCGTTGCGAAAATCAATGAGCCTAGAATGTTGGTCGAGCACTCGCAGCGTAATATTATTTATTTCGTCTCTATGTGCAATAGGTAGGTAGATGAGGTGATTAGGCGTTTCGTCAATTGCGTATCCTGGATCAACATCAACAGCAAATTCGTATATCGTATGAGACGGTGTGTCGTTGTAGAAGGCTCCAAACGTAATGTTGCTATCTATGTGTATGGTACGTACTTTAATGATATCAACAGGTAGATCGGATGCGTAATGTAAGTTGGGTTTGAGAACAGTAGACGAAAACCCCAAAATGTGAGCCAAGCTATTTGCAGGTTGGAAATCAATTGAATGTTTCAAACAAAATATTTCACTCTTTAGCGTATTATTGTTCGGCTTGAGATAGAAAAATTCTTGAGGATTTTCCTTGTATGTTTTAGGTACAATGTATTTGCTGACTAAAGCTTCAATATCACCAATTTCATAAGATCCAGAGGGGATATCGATAGTTTTTTGTTTAGTTTTGTCACCATTTTCGTAATAATAGAATTTCGTGTCTTCTTCAATGTTCGGTATACTGTTGTACGAATGGAAACTGAGCAAAGCTAAACTGTATTCTGAATCGGAATCCAATCGAATGGGTGGATTGAAATCGATGGAAAGTGTCGAAGAACGACTCGTTAGAGTTAATATCATAGACATGACTGATACATTTTTCACATGCACACACCTTAAATAAACAACAACAACAACAATATTTCAAATCATTTATTTCTACAATAATAGCATTCTCTTTGTGAGCTAACAGGACCATAATACATTGCATTTTGTAGCGATGATGACGCAGCTTCATGTCGATAATGGATGAAACATGGTAAACGAATCTGCAAAGCGAATCGATGTTGGTAGTCCTTTGGTAATTTATGCCATACATCCAATAATTCCCAAGGTTCAGCATTCTCAATCAAATAGTCAATCGATAGAGTTTTCAATTCAGAATCGGTTAGATCCCGCAAAGATTTATCTCTAGACATTTTTGCAGGTATTGTGAAGTAGAAATTGTAGGCACAAATGTCCACAATTACTCTGATCAAAGTTTTGATGTCGATCATTGTTATATGTAATCGTTGTACCCCCTCCCAAATATCGAACCAATTCCATTGGGGGTTTGAGATTACCAAAACTATCAAAATATTGTACGGCATTGCCGTTTTTAATGTAAGCTACCCAATGAGTGCCTGCATTCAATTGAGAATCCAAGTTCAAAACAGCGCATTCTCGCAGCCGTGGACCACAAGTTGGCAACGTATCACGCATAAAGACTCCACGAAAATGTGGTATTTTCAATTGAAGGGCACATTTTTTGATTTCCGAATCATATAATGCTCTATGGGGTAGCTTCACAAGCAGTTTTTTTTCTGCTTTTTCAAATAAAGACCTCGTCCTTTGTTGCGTTGATGTTGTTTTTTTAGGAACAGACCATATCCTCGAGGTGTTTTGCGTAGGTACAAACCGGAGCCCAAATGTTCCATAGCTTTATTGTGACGTTGATCTTCTTCGAGTTTCTTTTTGGCATTTTTTGCATCAATCACAGTTTTTGCGATAGCGCTCGCTCCCCCTACCAATGAACCCAAAGCTGAAAGACCTGCAAATATGGGTATGAGTGGTAAAATTCCTCCGGATTTTGCTTCGAATGGAATAACTCTCGGTATACGTATCTTCTTACGTCCTCCAGCTTTGTGGACAGCCATTTTTGCTGCCTTAAGAGCTGATGATGCGGATTTCTTTACGTCATTCGTTGTGGGCTTCCAATTTTTGATTATATTTTGCAAAATGCTGCGTTGAAATGATTTCACACTTCCCATTCCTAATTTGCGTTTGGACTTCATCACTCCGGTGACGAATAGAGCGCTTGTCGTTTCGCCAAGTGTTGCGTCTTTGGATTTCACTCGTTGCCACGCGTTTTCTTCGAGAGCTTTATCAGCTCGATGTCTAGCTTCAAGAGATGTATCTTGCCAATATGCCAAGTTATGCTGTTTACAAACCGAGTCTGATGGATTAATACCAGGATCACCTCGTGCAAGAAGCCCTTGTAGTTTCGTACCAGGACCGCAATACTGATAGCCAGATAATTGTAATTTGAATGGTAGCTTATTGATTAGCGTATTGACGACACCTTCTCCGTGATAAGTCAACATTAAGAATGATGAATGACGTCAATGTGCATGCTACATATTGAAGTGAATCTCCCAACCACCTATCTGAAAATGGAGGTCGTTCCGAAAAACAATACATTACCTATAGACAACTTGGACTATTCGGTTGACGGTGTCACAACAATGGAACTTTTGTCATTGTCAAGGAATGTGATTTGAATGCAGGGCGACATAGAAAAGGCTTTGACAAGTACATAAGTATATGTTACTAGAGATGTAAAAGTATTTGTCAGTATGAAACCGCTCAGTAAAGAAGTCGATATTGTGCGCAATATGGTGGTGTCACCAAGAAGGATGAGATGGAGGAAATAAAGACTGAACCATTCGATCAATCTCGAGCATTCGAAGAAACACAATTTTTACCACTTGAAGATGTTGCTGAAACGGGAAGGGATGACGATTATAATGAGGTATTTCACGAGTCACCACCACCACCATCAATAGAAAATATTTCAGGGGAGAGTATGATGGAGTATCTGGAGCAATATCCACCCATATCACATAAATATGTAATGAATTACTGGGCTCAAGACAATTCCATCGATAAAATATACGGATCAGTTTATTGAATCCTCTTCAAAATGGATCCTCGGTAGAAAGTACATTGATTTTGATAAACGTGGAAATATTACAACTGAAGGAATTTCTTTCAAAAGAACTCCAGGACTATATAAATTAATCTTTCTCAATGAACCTGAAGACTATAATAAAGCGGATCAAGCCTCTTATAAACGTCTTTTAGAGGTGACACAAGCCCACCTGTCCGATATAATTAGACCCACGTTCCATACTCAAACACTTGGTAATGGTTATGATAATTTAGTGACCAATGATGTTGTTGGTTCCAGCATTTTACACAAGAACGTCATCGACACTCATCATTGGATATATAATGAGAAGCCCTTCAAGTATGTGTATTGGGACAATTTGAACGAGTTATGCGACAAATTGAAATTACTTATAGCTGCTAAAGAAGCTGGAAATTCTTCTTCTCACGACAACGAAATTACAGCTATACTTAATGAACTCAGCCAAAATTATTCAGTTATAAATAATTCAATATGAGATGTATTTTTGTATTTGATCATCAAACATATAATGCAATGAAGCATTAATTTTTTGTCACGAAAAACGCTTGAAAAATTTCGCAAAATTTCAAAGCATTGAAACGGCCATTTTGGTCAATTTAATTACATCGAAAATGACGCATTTTTAAGCTCCCATTTCTTGCAAAAACCCATGTGATTTGCACTGTAATGCGTCACGGAAAAATAATGCAGAATTGACATGAGAATCGCTTCAAAAAATATCAAGAAATATAATGCGATAAACCGTTCACTTTTTATTATGAAAAATGCACGAACAATTTTGCAAAATTTCAACTCAATGAACTGTCATTCGAGTTGTGAAACCGTGTTGAAAAAAAAAACGCATATTACTACAATCTTATTGGTGTGTGTATATTTTCATCATGACTATCGATAAGTTTGGGCGTAGCTCCAATAGGAAGCGAAAGCATTCTGCAACATCATCAGTAGGCACTGGCAGAGATCTGCTATACACACCCGATGGTAATATTGATTTTGATAATTTGAAATTGTGTAATGTGAAAAGACCTACCAACGCATCAGATGCAGTCAACAAAGAGTACGTGGATGAAATTGGGAAAACCTCACTACTTATATAAAAAGAAATATGACTAACTTTGATTCAAAAATGATTGAGTTCACGATGAAAGTACGGAATGATATGATGTCAACACACTCATCAAGAATGAAGTTAATGAGTTGGATACTGAATTCGTTGTGAAAAAATTCAAACAGTTAACGCCGACCTCTTTTAAAGGACTCAACATGCTACAGACAATTCGAAAAGTTGCATGAAAAATTCAACCGTCAATATGAAATCGATATCGAACATATCGGCATTGAAGGGATTGAAAGAACTCACCGATTTGGTTTAGGAAAAGAATGCTAAAATTTTGCAATCTATGCAGCAAACTGATATTTTGACCAAGATGATAGATGAAGAGTTGAAAGAATTTCGATCTAACGTCGAATCACAAATATCTACATTAGGTGTGAATGTTAAAAATTTGAAGCTCATCATCAACAAACAATTTTCAGAACATTTCTCCAATGTAATAAATTGAATTATTTTACAGCATTATGCACAGTTACGGCTTCCAAAGACAAGATTCAACTTGCCCGTGAACTGCATAAACCAATTAGAAACAAGTTTCCTCGACGCCGTACCATCATCAAGGGACTGGATAATTTATGGCAAATGGATTTGGCTGAGATGAGATCGTACGCTCACCAAAATCAAAATTTCAAACTCATTCTAGTCGTCACAGATTGTTTTGACGAAATTCGTGTGGACTCGACCGCTGAAATCGAAAACGGGAGAAGAAATCACCAAAACATTTTCGGATATTTTAGAACATACAAAACGTCCAAAAAATCTACAAACCGATCAAGGGACATAATTTTCCAACAATAAATTTCAAACTTTGATGAAAAAGCATGGAATAAATCATTTTAATACGTACAGCATCACCAAGGCTTCCATGGCTGAACGTACCATCAGGACGTTGAAAGAAAAACTTTTCAAATATTTCAGTTTGAATGGCACCTACAAATGGTTGAATGTCTTACCTGAAAACACAAAATCCTACAATGATACGCGGCACTCAAAGACGGGCATACAACCTTCGAAAATGAACAAAACCAACGAAAAACAAATTCTTAAATCAACATTCACTCATCTGAAAATAGCTGGACTGAGAAAATTCAAAGTCGGCGATGTTGTGGGCATCAGTAAGACAAAACAAACACGTTTTCGACAAGGGTTACATACCCAATTGGACTACGGAATTATTCAAAATTATCAAAGTCAACATCACTAACCCGGCTACCTTTATGTTGGAAAATATGCAGGGTGTACCTATCAGGGGTGCTTTCTATGGAGAAGGATTACAAAAAACCTGCAAAACCTGGGATTCTTCTTGAAAAAGCATATCCTTGCAAACTTTTGAATAAACTACTTTTTAGCTCCCCTTCCACAGTCACAAATACTTTTCCAAACAATTAAAATAATTCCATAAATAATAAAAATCAAAAGAATAATTTAAATATTCGAAAAAGTGGAGAGATACCACCAAATACATTATTTTTCAAAACACTACCATATTTTCAGTCTTTAACACCTGAACGTTTTCAAGAGTGAACATATTACGTTTGCTCAATGCATCGTTACCACTACTAATAGTCTTTTTTTCCAAAATTAAAACTCCGTTGAAAACTTTAGAAAAGTCAAATGTAGTATATGAAATTCCTTGTCATACATGTGACAAGACATATATTGGACAAACATTATTGAAATTATTTTTCTCTAGTAGTTCCCTGAGGTATTGCAAGGTCTGTGGAATTAGGACGTTAGGAAATAATGAACTAACATCAAAAGAAATCAAAATCTCACCTTCTTGTAGAACCATGTTTTTTGTATGTTGTATGAACTCTAACGAGTTTTTTATACTAAAACCTGGTTCCGCAATAGACAAGGTTTCAAATTCCTTAGTGAGCCACTTCGCTATTTGGTAGGTAGGAGCTCCAATAGCTGACACGATGGGGCGCATTGATTTTCCCGGTTTATGGATTTTTGGGAGACAATATAGTTTCGACACCGTTGGGTTGGAAACTTGTAACTTCCGTTTCAGTTGAGGGGTAAGTATGTTGTCGCATTTCTTTAGGACGTCTTCTACTTCTGCAATCATCTTTGGTAACGAGTTTCTGGACCCGTTTGGTAACGGGTTCCATACAATATTTCGAAAGTGCCAAAAATATATATTTTTTTTTGATATTTGGAAAACAACAAAAAATTTTTGAAGAGATCTCAAGAATCTTGTAGGTGTAGAACTGAAAAATAACGATTTAGCAGACGTGTAACACAAGGAAAATTGAAAAACTAACCAGTGACAATTGAATTAGTTTCATATCCAAATAAAAAAAGAAAATTTAAAAAAATGCAATAAGTTGAAAGGAAAGAATATATCAATATCCCAAGATCTGATAACAAAGGAGTGGAGGTTAATAACTTAGAAAACAGTTTTTACCAAGCAGGAAGGTAAATATAAAGATTGCTACATAAAAGGAAACAATTTTTATGTATTACAAAAAAATAATCAAAATTATGTACAATAGAAAAAATGACTACCCCTCTAATTATATATTTGGATATTCGAAGGTACTTGATGTACGACAATTATATATGTTTAATAAAATATTATATATTTTAAAGAATGAATCATCTGTACAACAAAATGGTCATGATTATAATAGTCACACTAAAGCAAAAGGTAATGTACAACTAAACGCAACAAAACAGTAAATTGGACAACACTCTTACAAATATCAAAATGCAAAAGTTTTCAACTACTCCTCAACCTGAAATGTACAAAACATACATTTATGAAATAAATGATATGAAAGCAATTTTCAGAAAGAATGCATTTGATACTTACCAGTAAAAACATTGTTCATGATATATTCACAAATAAATAAATAATCCCCGTTTGTACTTTGAAATAGAATATCGCTATTATCAATGTTCGTACATACTCGTTTACTGTTAAATGTACTTTCATGTAGATATATAACATACCTTCAATTTTGAAAATTATTCATTTATTTTTTATCCTTTAGTCTCAGTTTAATTCTAATTATTTTTTTCATCGCCATGTTTAAATGCATTCTTAAGCCAGCATATTGATATCAAATTCACCAGTGTCTAGTATACTATCTAAATTCGCATACAGTTAGAATAACGCATCCTTGAAATCATCAGAAAATTCATTTATAACCTGGAGAGGAGGTCTATATATAAGTCGTACTTCCCAAGTTACTTTTCAATATTTATTGCAGATTTTGATAATTTTGGCAATCAAAAAAAGCAAAGACTTTCATAGTATACCCATCTTGACATTTCAGAGACCTAAATTTGGTTCCGTCTTCATAATTTAAAATTAGGTATTTCTCAATTTGCATCGTGATTATTTATTAACGAATGATTCTTCTATAAAAACACGAAAAGTGATTTCAAATGAGGCAACAATCTGTAAAGTCCAACAACCACCAAACCAATAACCACAAACACGTTTCACTAACGTCATATCGTATATTCCGGATATATCTGGAACGGTACATTAGAACAGTTATACTCTAAGTGGGTTCCGCGGGACCCTAGGGTTCTTCGATACCCCTGTAGAGGTTCCGCCAAAAACTAAAAACAAATTCAAAATTTCTCTGTTCGAACGTTTTGACACGGCGTATCACGATTAAAGGGGCGCAGACGAATTTAGTCGCCACCCACCACAGTATACTTTGTTCATTCAAATGCTTTGTTAGACTGACACAAACGGACTATCGCAAACGGGCCGCTGCTCGAGACAAAGCTACCGCTGCCTTGTCAGAAGGCGGCGTTCGGCTACTTCCTTTGATAAAAGCTACCTCTAAGATTAGACGCTATAGTTGTGAACAGCCGAATTCCGACTCTAACTCCAAAACATAAAGTTGAGATTGTTTCTCCGCATTTTCAGTATTTCTATTTATAGTTTGGCTTTTTATTAATCAAAGGCGCCGATTCGAGTATTTTTGAGGAAGTTTGAAATCGCGCCTGGGCACTCAGTCAGTAAGCGTTCGTAGAAATAAGTACCTACCGGCTAGAAACCAAGTGTTTATTGTTCTACTGTTGTATTCTGATTTTTCCTTTGGATTAATTCTATGCAGTGACTATCGTACATTTTTTGATCCCACCATCTTGACATGTAAGATAAGTGATGAAGAGGAATGGAACGTTGGCACGTGTTGCAACAATATTTTATAATGAAGCCAAATGGTCGAAAGCAATAGGCGAATTATACATCAGTTTCGGATTTATTTGTGATGCACTGTTTGGAACCTTTGGTATATTGAATGTTATTTCAACACTTTGACACGTGCTTCGATCACCAAGTGATCGTCTTCAAGAGAAAGATCAAACTAATCCTATTTACAAAGTTTTCCTTATTTATACCATAGGAACTTCTTCTAGGTACCTGTGTCTTGAATGTTTTTAATAAATTTCACAATATTGCCTTATCTACTAGTCTTAAATTATTTTACAATGTGTCCTTATATAATAGTTAGGTAAATTTAACAATTGAAATATAATTTCAACAAGCTATATGAAATTAACTTCACAATATTGCCTTGTCTACTAGTCTTAAATTAATTTTACTATGTCTCCTTATGTGATAGCCAGGTGAATATAATATTATTTCAACAAGATATGTAGTATACTATGAGGTATTGGTCCACCATCGTTATTCATATTTCTACACTCTCACAGGCATCTAGATGCCTGTTGTTGTTAACTTTTCTAACTTATCCAAATGAACTGAAGTCTATGAAATGGTTTTGTTGCAAAATATGATGAGAGACTGCTGATTTTTCAGGTCTTCCATATTTTAAGTGTGCTGAGTGTGCTTATATCTCATTCAATCCTATCCTATCCCGCAAAGCCCCGATACATTTGAGAGTGCTCGCCAGCATTATCAACCAACGACTGCTCTACACACAGCCTTCTGCATCTATCCGGCTAAGATTCCTACCTTAATGCCGCATGCCAGTGTTATTTTAAGATTCGAGAGTATTGAGGGTCTCATTCCACCAAGGACTCCATTAATCAGAATAACATCTGCGATGTTCGAAAAGAAAATCTCGATATTTTATTAATTTTTTCCTCCTCTTTTTGGACGATATTTGTCTCTCCAGGAGCTGAGAACTCCACAAAAAATATCTCCTTGCTTTGGTTGTCGAGAAGATCTACATCGGGCTTATTAGCTTGTATGAGCCTTCGGGTGGGAAACGAATAGTTCCAATGAATTCATCAATTCCTGGTCCCCACAACAAATTAAATATCCCCGAAGCGTAGAGCAACACCTTTTTCTGGTCAATAGCGTAAAAGCCCTCTCAGGGCCGCGTGATGGATATATACCGAGACCATATATGTTGCACATGCAGACAGTACGGTCCCGTACGCCACGCGGCAGGACCTGCCCTTTGTGTCAGGAAACTCTTAACCCATCACACGACTGCAGTAGACTAAGGTATTGAAGACACCATCCTGGCATGCCATGATTATCTCCTCACTTTCCGACTTCAACGCACTCGACCTGGGGTTCCGAACTCTTGACGACTCAACCAGTACCATTCTGTTATGTAAACCCTCGACACTCAAAAGTCCACGGTCTCCCTGTTGTCGAGGAAGTACAATCGTGGAACGAACGATTTGGGATCCAAACTCCTATTGAAATGCATCATTTTTCGGGCCTTTACGTCGAGTTAATACAGCTCCTCCCGAGTCTACTTCACTACTCCAAACGAGTAGAGTAAGACTGTAACGCAAGCATATTTGTTGCAGCAACTTTATTTTTCCCGACAGTTCCGATGACCAGATCTGTCAAAGTTTGTGCTTGAGTTTTTCACTACTGTTACATCTTGTGAGTGACGCTGTTCCACACCGACGTAACTATACGTCTCTCCTGCATCCAAATGGTGTAGGATGCTTCCATCTACGAGCTGCATATCCTCTCCGTAGGCCCGCATCGTCCTATTTTGAGATAAACCATTGCACATTTGTCTATCCCGAATTCTATACCAGTAGCATGCGTGTACTCTTCCACCACCCTCAAGAACTGATAGAGATCCTTCTTAACAGAGGCATAAAGTTCAAGATCATCAATATAAAACAAATGGGTGACCTTGTGCCTCCAGTTTCCGGGGGTGCCACAGTTAAACCCTCGAGTATTTCTGAGCGAAACGGATAATGTCAATTGTGAGATGCAGAAGGTAACGGGATTGAGGGAGTCGCCTTGAAATACACCCTTTCTGAAAGTGATCCACCATATTTGGATTCTGGCTTGATCAGATGTTATGGTGAAGCGAGTTCGTCAAAGTAGTATCAGTTGTTCAATACATCGCACTATTTTATCTCACAATAGTATTATTATCATTATTTTACTGTAGTATGCGCTGGTCAAGCCCTATCCCTCGAAGCCCCGATACATTCGGAAGGTCACGTCAGCATTATCAACCAACGACCACTCCACACATCGTGGGTTGAGTGATCATTGGGTCAAAAATCATGTGCCCTGAGCAAGCGCAGTGAGCTAAGAATGACAGCCTTCTGCATCTGTCCGGCTGAGATTTCTGCCTTAGTGCGGCAAGCCGGTATGATTTTAAGATTGAGAGTAGAGAGGGCATCATTCCACCAAGGACTCCAATAATCGCAGAACAACCATCTTCACAGAGTGATCTGGATAGTCTGCGGAGTTCGAAGAGGAAATCTCGATATTTTATCCGTTTCTTTTTCTCATTTCGGATATTCGTCTCGCCAGGAGCTAAACACTCCACGACAAATATTATCTTGCTCTGGTGGTCGAGAAGGACTATATCAGGATTATTAGCTTGTATGAGCCTGAGGGTGGGGAAAGAATAGTTCCAATAAATTCGGCACTTCTCTTTCTCCACAACGGATTCAATATCCTTCGGAGCGTAGGCAACACCGGTGTCTCGTCAATACCGTAAGAATGCCGGAGATGGTGATATAGCACTCTTAGGGCTGCGTTATGTCGATGGATAAAGGCCAAGATTGCATATTCTGGACATGCTGATAGCAGGTGCATTAGGGTCTCGGGCGCCTCGCGGCGGACCCTGCACCTTGTGTCAAAAACCTCTATACCCATCACGGTAGACTAAGGTGTTGATGACATCATCCTGGCAAGTCATGATGAACCCCTCAGTTTGCGACTTCAACCCACTTGACCTGAAGAAAGCGAAAGTTAGGATCTTAGATAAGCCAAGGTCTCCAATGTTATTGAATAAGACTCCATGCATTGGCTTATCCTTGTGTTTCCGCAGAAGATTATGTCAGCGAACATAAAACTTGAAAAGGGCTATTCGATCCCAGAGTCAAGTTATGAATGTTTCTTTCAGATACTTCTCTTGATTTGACCGTTTGTATGAAAAACGTTGTTGTTCCGACTTTTTTTATGGCGGTTATCTTTAAATAATTGAATGAAATGAAGTTATCATTGCAGACAGTGTGACAAAATAACTGCCTTCAAAAGAAAATTAGATTCTTACATTATTTGCCTAAGAAAGGGAAACAGAAAGATTTACATCACTCAGTTAGCAATAACGACTCAGAAATATTTCAAGATGATGTATTCGAAGAATTGGTTCAATATCTCTCTTCGATGCGCGTCCATTATATAATGGACACCGTATCTGATATGAGACTTCAACTGTCTTCTATTAAACCTAATATCAACCAATTGATAAAAAATAAAAAACAGGTTCATACCTCTCATTAGTTAAGATTTTTTTTATCTTCCATTATGATACTTGTTATGTGAGTAAGTGATAAGTAACTGTTATATTATACTTTCATTATGTTTATTAATGAAGAATCCACTTTCAAAAACTATTGTTTTTTTGTAGGGTTCCGTCAAGTATTTCGCTTCTCAAAAGGGTTCCGTCACAGGTTTGAGAACCGCTGCACTAGAATTTCAACTTGTCCTCCGCAGGGGTAATACTGTTGCTGTAAGAGGGCGTGTCCTACAACGCCGCACCCGTTTGATACGTTTACCCTTCGTCGTTGCGACCGGCTGGCCTCCCAAATCTGAGTCCTAGGGATTTCAGGACTCAGTTCCTGCCTGGGTATGACGGGAGGTTGGTATACCTCAATTAACTCTTGGTTCGGTAATTAGTTCTTGTTGAAGGACTGGCCCCGCCATGAAACCACCCCCAAGCCTCTATTGGCTTCAGAGTGACCCCCTGGCCTACCACCACCCCCTAGCTCTTCTGCTAGGGCGCCAGTTCCGAGCTGGAATGGGACACGAGGTGCGCCTGTGCGCAATGTGTCCGCCTCCCCCCACCTGGCGTCGAATGAACATCCCTCCCTAATTACCTTTCGCTGTTGTATCCGAAACTTCCCTTGTTTCGGAAATTCTGTCCGTTGCTGTGTCTTTCAAAGCTTTCCCTGTTTTGAAAGTTCTGTCCTTCATGGTAGCGTGAGAGTCTGCCGGGTTCGACAATGGCTTCGACATTTCACTATTAATTGTTGTCACAGGATGACTGTACACCCTGTGAATCACCCTTGGTGATTCTACTACTTAAGTAGGCAACACCTCCAAACCTCCAAACGCAATTTTTCTACTCAAAACATTGCGTTTGGGGAGAACTCTCAAATTTAGAGGCAGACAACCCTCCCATTGTCGCCGCCGGTTAAAATTTTCAAATTATGCCATTTTTTCCGCATACGATGCGAAACGCTGTTGGCTCGTTGTCGGAGCCGATTTCAGCATAAGAGATGGCGCACGGATTTGGCGAAGGTCCCCACTGAGGTTCTCTTCGCGTTCTGGAGTTCACTACTCCCTGAAGATGATGTCCAGCTTCTAGCTTGCGTAGTGAAGTTTCCTAACGTTCTCTCGCGAACTTTTTCTGATCCATTCTCTTGGTATTCGGAGTGTTTAAGGCCCTGAAACTGTTTAAAATAAGTAAACTATTTCGCGGATGTTTTCGCGACTTGAGGATTCTGTCCTTTGTGACATATCGAAGTTTTTCAAGACGTCTAGTACTGGTTTCTGTTCAGAAATCAACTAACTAACATTTCTCAGGCGTTCGTGTATTTATACAAAATAAGCGAACTTTCTTCCGATGTCCTCTCGACCAATGGGCGATCGCTAAAGTCGTACGATTTACCGGACACAAATTCTACTGTGTGCAAAACAAAAAAAACTCATTTCGTGTGCATTTGCCAGTTTTCACGACCTGTTTTTATGCAGGCGCTGGTTTTTGAAATAGAGACACCGCTCAGCTACTTTCCATTGACGTCTCTTTGTCTTCGTATCTCATTCTATCCATCCATCATCTCGCTTTCTCAATTTGCGTCAAAGGATAAATGAAATCAGTCTTCGCCTTAACTCGACTCTCTTCGGAAAATCGCGAAAATTTTGAATTTTCTTTTTTCTCGGTTTCATATAGAACTCGACGACCTAAGACGAAAAATCTCATGCCGCGTCTCATTATTCTCAGTCCTTCTGACTGAAAAATGCGTTTGAAAAATATACTATTTTTCAAATCTCAAATGCTAATAAAAATTGAACAATGAGCACTGGTAACGTGATCGAGGTGTCAATCGAAAGCTGCTGAAGATCATTATCGATGCTTCCTTAAAGAAAGCACGATATCTCTATCTAAGTGACTGAAAAGGCAATTTTCCGTAAAATCTACCTTTTTCCTATTTAAAATTTGGCGAATACTACTAATCTTGTGAAAGACTTTTCTAACGCTTAGGAAACGATATTGCACATCCTAATTTTCAAAACTAAGCTGAAATATCCAGTGAACCAGTGTTTTTCTGTTTTCTCGATGTTCACTCTGAGTAGGCGGTTCTTGTACTGGAGCTCGCGAAATTCAAAAACAGTTTTGTTTCGCGACAAACTCACACCTACAAAATACGCATGAATTCAATTCTTGATTTTTTCCAAACGAACTCAATATTTGATCAGGATGTGATTTATTCTTAAAACACGTTTTTTGATAATGTGTGGTGGTAGAGGTAAATACCTAACTGTTTGGAGACAAAAATATTCAAGTAACATTTTATTGTGAATATGAATGGAGTGATCCGTTACTGAATAGAAATCGATAAAACAATCCATGATGATAATTGAACAATTTTCACAAAGATTTTCATTTCTAGACGCATTTTGCTTACATAGTAGGTGCCTACGGAAACTACAAGGAAGCTAACACTAAACACGTGTTAGATTTTTACTGGAGATTGGATAGATTACTAAACCGCAATACGTGTTCCGCTTTTCGAAAGCTTTATCTAACATTTTCATACACTTTTTACAAACTTCTATAGCGAAACACGTAATGCAGTTTGGTAATCTGTTCGATGTAAGTCTCACAATGAAGTGTTACTTCAATAAGTTATGGATTTTCAATAAGTATCGGGCAATTCCATCACATATAACAAAAAAAAATCTTTCATAGATCTTTCAGCAAATGAAAAAAATATTTCCATAGAGACAGTGCGTTCTGAAGACACATCCTTTATTATATGAAGACTATTGTGGGACACGAGAAAATCTGTGAAAATATTGGAAACTCTACAAGAGAAACAATCAATGAAGAAGATATATTGTTAACACGGGTGTGATTCCTAACACGGGTTAGACGAAAGCAAGTAAAAATAGAACATTCAGCCTGGGGCTTGAACCATCGTAGCACACATAGGCCGATTGACTGAAAGAACAAAGCACCCACGTCGAACCGCTCCGCTACCGACCGACCGACATGAAAAACTTCCTTTAACAACTTCATTTTTTCATCTGATATTTTAATAGAAGTTCGATGTAACACACTCTATTGAGTCTTATACATATACCTGAAAAGCTAATTTAGTTATTCACAATCAGTAAGCAACAGGTATTAGTGCTGAAAGAAGTATCTGATGCAACATTTGATTATTATATTTCCATAGATATACCAAACTGAGTTTCGTCTAGAGCAGAGGCTCCCAAACTGTTTTAGTCTACCGCCCACTTCGAGAATTAATTATTTTCTAGCGCACCCCAATTTATTTTACCTTATTACATCTTAAGAATCACAGTCGCAGTCATTATTGTAATAATTAAATTATGTGTGTCATGTGAAAATAAGTCTCTCTGATGAGGGAAATGTTAAACACCATTTTGTAATATTAGGAAAATTTTTATTTCATGTTATTGAAACAAACATTTCAATTTGAATTTTAAAACTAATCCAATGTGAAGGATGAATATCATGATTTTTCAACAAGTTTGTTAATATCAGGCTCGAATTTACTTAAAAACAGCGCGTTCGGTAATCTGCAACCGATTTTTCTTTTTAGTTAGCAACATTGCCACAGCATTAAATCCACGTTCACACAAATATGATGATGAGAATGCTATTAAAAATCGTTAAACGATGGACCACAATCCAGGGTACCATTGCGGGATTGGCTTTTTTATTCAAAATTCTTAGTATCCATTTTCGAATTTTATTTTAATTTTCTTGTTCGCTATCAGTTCTATGAGTTCTCATTCTGGCTGGGGTGATCCTGCTGTGTTGACATTTGAAAAAGGGTCCAACACCCAGTCCGATATTTCCAATTTTGAAATGTCCTGGAATCGTTATGTGAAATCACTATGGAGGTTTTCCAAATTTTGGCAGTAAACAAGCAAGTCGTCGTTGTTGAAGGATACTGCTAATGAATTAGGGAAATTTCAAAACGATATTATTCTTGTATAAGAGCACTTTGGCTACAAAAGCAGCAATGACATTTTTTGTTCTAATCAAATTCAAGTCGTCACCTTGAAGTTGAAGATTGACATCATTAAATAATTTATACAGGTCTATCAAGTACGCAATATCATTCTTTGAAATGATGAGATTGTCGTGCAATTCTCTGTCTTTGTTTTCCAAGAACTCTATTACAGAGTCAAATAGATTGTAAAATTGAGTCGAGTCGAGTCAGATAACAACGCACTTCTGTATGAAATAGCAATCGGTTGAAATCTTCATCATTGGCAATACAAAGCTGATCAAATAATCTGTCATTCAAAGAGCTGTTTCCGATTTTATTGACTGCTTTGATGTATTGCAGTAATTGAGACAGGTGCTCACTCAAATTTTTCACAACCAAATATTGCTTATGAATGACACAATGTACAGCGGGCACATCTGGAATTTCATTTTTGAGTACGCTATGAAGCCTTTGTGACGTCCTGTCATAGACGGAGCGCCATCCGTAGCAGCTTATATAATATTCTTCAGTGGAATTTCTTTCTCATCACAAAATTTTTCCAGTGTATTATATATAGTTTCTTCTTTTGTATCCGTCTTTAAATTCTTGGCAAATAGTAGTTCTTGATAAATTTTCTCATTTTCAATAAACATCACGTATGACAACAACAATGCTTCATTGGTTGGTAAAGTTGGCTCATCTAACTGAATTGAGTATTTAGAAGTCTGCAGATGATTGCACAATGACTCTTCAATGTTTTCAGCCATCTCATCAATTCGTCTTTGCACGGGACTATTGCTCAAAGGAATTTTTCGGATAATATCTGCCGCTGATTTATGGGGCACATTAATTATAACTTCTTTCATTGCCAGTAAAATTAAATCCTCTCCAATAGTGTGAGGTTTACTTGTTTGAGCAATTACCAAAGAGATATTGTAGGAAGCTTGAAGCTTGCTTAGAAGCCGCGGAAAAAAGTTTTGACACAGTTGGCTGAGCTGAGTGTTTCTTTCTCAGTTCTTGAGAATAAGTCACACTCTTGTCTTTTGTATCTGAATGCATTTTATTCAAATGATCTTGTAGCCTCAAGGGCTCCATCGCTTCATTCGAAAATGTTTTTTGACAAAGAAGGCACACAGGCGAAGATGGATTTCTGGAATTTTCAATAAATCCATATCTTATATATTTTGCGCTATACTACCGTTTTTCCTTCTTTGCTTTCAACATAATTTTGTCTTCAAAAATGCCGAAGTGAAGAATCGAGTATTAAAAACTTGCTAATGACACCAACCACAGTATTCCCACCGCACGTACAGCAGTTTACCTAGCTAGTCGCTAACTAAATTCACTTGTTTTCGTAATATTGTCGAATGACATTACTGGCTGGTGCGCGCGCTCTTATATGAGGCAGCGGGCGGGCCTAGTACTTTCGAGAATGCAGACTAGAAACTTCTCGCTGCGCATTGAAGCTAACCGCCATCTATTGTACAGTTTGACAACTATTGGACAGGAAATAGTTACTATCTAGTCTCCTAGATGGCGTAACATGAGGAAACACGCGTTAAGCGTAAAGGAGCGGTGAAGTTTATGTAAAAAGCAAAAAAACATTTTTAAATTAGCCATTGCCCCCCTAAACCGCTTCAACGCCCCCCAATATTCCCTGTGCCCTTTACTGCCCCCCTATAGGCCTCCCGCGCCCACCTTGCGA
>WOGO01001559.1:0-17808 GCA_015342085.1 Leptinotarsa defecta
AACTCAATGGGAATGAAAACACAAAAATAGGGGGGAAGTCTCAGTATGGTGTGCCCATACTTTTCAGCAATACTCTCAAGGGCATACACTTTTTCAAATGTTTTTGTCCGTAAAACTTCAAATAGTTGGGTTTTGGTATAGCAATTTTCAAAATACAAATTGTTATCCATTAAAAAACTCCGTATCTCATCTTTCCTCGAATTTTTTTCCCGGTACTTTGATGGGCTGTCGCGAATGATAGGAAGCGTTGTCAAGAACTATCACACTATTCGCATTCAAATTTTTGATCAATGTGTTTTCAAACCATTCTTTGAAAATATCAGCTTCCATGTTCTTATGATAATCAATATTGCAGTTCTAAAGATTTTTTCCACATAATTTCAAAGAATTCGGAACCCTTAACCTCCTCCGCAATGCACAATGATTAGTCGCGATCCTTTGCTTGCAGGCATGTTATGCGAACACATTGTCGAACCATATTAAATAATCAGTAGTGAATTAGCAATACTGATTTCAATTCATTAAAAATGCGAATTTCGTCAATAAATTTTTATTTCATTTATATTATATACGAACATTCTGAAACTAATAGTAATAATCACCTTCATAACAAAATTAGGATTAATAGTTAGTATAAATGGAAGGAATCACGAAATTGTTTAAAGAAGATGTAGAAACTTAAAAAACTCAAAGAATTGCAACAGTCAAATTCTAATTCAGATAGTAAGTTTGCCAATTTCCAATATTACTGAGATAAAGTATCTAGATTTCAATGGCATGGTTTAAAGAAAAGTCTAGTTCAGGGAGTCATTAGGACATATTATCATAGCATGTATACCATACAACCGTTAATAATAAATAAAATTACTGTCACATAATTGAATCATTACTAGTTCCTAAGTAAAATAAATAAATGAAAATAGATTAGTGATTATGTGATATTATAATATATACAATGTGAGAAAAATATGTGATATCAATAAATTCATGAATAATTGAAAGAACCCAAATGAATAAAAGTATGAAAATACTCAGAATACATGATCTACAACATGATAAGAAAGTCTATGTATAAATTCATATCAGTCATAAACTCGATTGAATCAAATGAAATATGTGAGTTATGATATCAAAATTGAAAATAAATCGTCTGATCCAGTATTGTTTCGAAAAAATATAATTATCATCAAAATGATTTATTAGGAAAATTCATAATCTTTATAATCACATACAAGTAGTACAGAATCGTAGTAAAATAAGCAGTACATCAGACGAATTATTTTAAAACGTCTCATACATACATTTTCTCACACCTGAGTACTGCAGTAAAGAGCGGTGAATAAAACAAATATCCCTGAGAATCACGCGCTCTATTTCGGAATTCTGCTTCAGACTTTGCATACGTCCCAAGATGGTTCGTCCCACCTCACCACTTTCCATAAAATAATCTTCAGATGAATTACCAATTTTTGGAAAAATATTGTATATTTAATACAAGGTTTCGTGAAACTGAACCATTATAATAGGTGGAATTTTGACTGTCATATAGTAAATACATAGGTATAGTAAATCAGACAAATTAAATAAAATTATTGAAAAGAAACTTATAGAAGAATGAAATGTATTTCTGAAATGTATGAAACAATATTTTGTTTGTTTCTTACATTGTTATGAAGAAATGATAGTGATATATGGAGAATAAAGGAAAGAGAAATAAATTGTATAAATTTGAAAATGTCCGTATACGACGAAACTGCAGTAATGATAGTTACTAATGAAAGTGGTAAAAAACATAGAAAGTTTAATTTCTCTTTCATTTTCAAACTTATACAATGAATTGTATAAGTTTAAAAATCACCGTATAGGACGAAACTGCAGTAATGTTAGTTACAAATAAAAGTGATAAAAAACATAGAAAGTTTCATTTCTCTTTTCTTCATTATGATTTCCTACCACG
Source organism: Leptinotarsa defecta (assembly GCA_015342085.1). Taxonomy (NCBI): domain Eukaryota; kingdom Metazoa; phylum Arthropoda; class Insecta; order Coleoptera; family Chrysomelidae; genus Leptinotarsa; species Leptinotarsa defecta. Next base: position 1,958 of record WOGO01001559.1, read on the forward strand.
TAGTAACGGCTACATCCATCAATTTATATGTGGAGAACTATTCTGTAAATATTGAATGAATTTTGAGATATATGGAATGATTGATGATACTATGAGATTTGAGCCGTTGACGACATTCATTAAATTTACATTGAAACTCCATTTCTCATAGAGGGATCATGAAACCAAAGAAATCCATGCATGATTCCAACTCTGAAACAGTCTCACAGAAATAAGTTCTTTAATTTAAAGTTCATGATGAACAGTTCATTGTGATATTTTTCAATTTCAGTTCAGAATGGAGGTGTTTTGAAAACATAATTTCATTGAAACAAATTGTTTCTGTGAAATGGAGTATAAATGAATTAACTAAGAAACCACTATATTGATTCTTGCTTGCTTCTTTGCTACTCCTGTACTATACAACTTTTATTTAATCACTGATCGAATTTGATTCGAAATTATTTTCAATATTATATGAATTGTATGCTAACAAAAATTTGCAGGATTTCCAGTATTTCCAGCCATCCCTATTATGGCAAATTATATGAATAGGTTTTCTATGCTCATTCAAACCTATCTGGTTCTACAATTTATACAAATTAAAATATCACCAGCTGGTAGATTCACTTTGTTTTGTGGAAATATGACGTTGCCTTGATGTTAACAGCTATTCATTTTCCATGATACTCTGCTGAAAAATATTCGTTTTGAATTTTGTTTCCTGTCAGTGATTTCACTCTCGAACCAACGTTCCATTTTGTGGTGAATTTTGTGAACGGAATAATTTGTGCTGCATGCATCAAAATAATAAATCCTACAAAAGTGAATATCAATGAGCGGAAATTGGTCCACTAGTGAAATCCATCCTGATTGTTATAAATTAAATAGGATGAATGTAATGTCTCACCAACAATCATCAAAAAGCAACATGCTACATTGTTATATGAAATCACGTGAGTATCACGATTTCTTCGATATCACTTAAAAAATGTCTATTTATATTTCTCTAACTAAAGCGAGGAATTTCCGTTCATATTTTGGAATTCACTTTCTTTTATCCTAAAATCCAAATACGCAGGATTTCATTATATCCATCAGAGAGTTAATTTCATCCCGTGACAAATGGAATCGAAAATGAAGAGATTAAACATGCAATATTATAGAATGAAGTATTGAAAAATGCTTCCATTAAATTGAAAAAGCTTATTGCATCACCTACTTGAATATATTGTATATGTATATTGTATATGAAAATGTTTGTTTGCGATGGTTCTGCATTTTATGAAATCAAAAGTTGAAGCCCAAAAGTAACCCATAATACGCAGTACAACTTCCGAGAGACTATGGCAAAGTATGCATTCAAATTTTCTAAATTCATCAAATGAAATATATGTTTAGTATTTATCTAAGCTTCGTCAAGAGTTGAAATCTCAGTTAGACTTACAAAGACCAAAAATGGTTGGAGGGCGCGAAAATAAATTGATAGGTGAAATTAAGTTATTGTTAGAAAAAAAATGCGAATTAAATAAATACGAATTGGAGTGCAGAAAATCGGCTGAGGAGGAAGGTGAGTGAATATACTTGGAACGATTTTAAAAAAATTCATTCAAATTGGGTGTCTGTCATCAAAAGTGAATCGATTGAGCAGAATATCTTTTTGTTCTTCATCTTACAGATACCATCCTCATTTGAAAACGTTATATGAATCACCTGTTGCGACTGAATCATCATTAAGAAGGTGGAAACCTTTCCGAATATTCATGAATTAAATGAAATAGGAAACAATAACATCTATATTTGTAATTTACTGTTTGAAACCTTTGGTGTAGTAATGAATAATACTGGAGTTTCATCTCAACACCAAACCATTATTTTTAGCACCTCGACAAGTGTTTCCATCAGCAAGTGAGCATCTTCAAGAGGAAGATCAAACTGGTGAAAATGATTACTTGGTGATTGAAACACGTATTGAGATGTGTAAAATAACCGTTTGGTGTTGAGATAAAACTCCAGTAATATTCAATTACTATATTTGATGTTGCATTCTCCTTCAATCACGAAAATTCACCAAGAGCGGTTCAGGGATATAATTAAAATCTGTTCCATGAATATTCAGAGAAAATGAAAACAACCGTCCGATACTTGATGGAAACACTATCTACTATCAGATTTAAATGATAAAAACTGCGTCGCTATACAATTGCTTCCTCAAGCAGGAATGATGAACCAACTAATTTATCACCTATTATTCCTGTTTGAGAATGCAGAACATTTGTCGAAGTTTTTGTAAAAATTTTTATAGTGAAAATCTCACGTTGAACTACTAGTGATATTTACAAATATTTCTGTCGATATCAGGAATGTACTTCTCAGTTCAAATCTTGAAAAACGGTGATTGTCATGATTTGCAGAACTGATGACTCCGATGAAAATCAATATTTTCTTTTGAAGACATTGGTAATTGCTATTTCAGTTTTTTCTATAATATCATCATTTTAACAATCTTCATTTGATATTCCAACAAAAATCAATTTTCCGTACCCGATTTGGAATTCACAATATTAGAATTTGAAATTTCATATCTGCTGTGAAGTCAATCTCAAAAATTATTTTTTATAGAACGAAAATTAACAGAGGAAGCATATGTTGCAGTCAGCCTGTTGAGTGAATTAAGCTGAAGTTTGTATCTCGAAAATGAATCAACTTTTCGTAAATTTCATTTCACTACCATAAAGTATTCCAACAAGAATCCTATCACCTGGAATATCCTTGAACAATGCAAAAAATAAATATTTTTTCGAAATATTAGGCTGATATTTCGATCATATTGGTTTCTAGGTGATAAATAAATATAAATTAAAATGTAGGTGCCATTCAGACTGTGCGATTTCTCTGCACAAACGATGTACACGTTATATTTTTCTATTCACAAAAGTTTTCCGTGTATAAAACTCTCCTTTCATAGAAACATTTTCATTCAGTGAATACTTCTGGTACCACTATAACCCTTATACGCCAAATCTTGATTGAAGGACCTGTCAAAATGACTGTGATCTTCATAATGAGGATGAGCTACGACTTCGTATGTTGACGAATGATGCTTTTGTTCCACCAACTTCTTCAAAGCTACAATGCCTGCTATAGTTAAAGCTATTTTAGCCAAGAGGAGTGCTTTGAATGCTATCAGTGCTATGAACTTGAGAGCTATGGCTCCAAGCGCAGCTGCTTTCAATTGCAGTAACATCATCATCGGTCTAAGACGCATACCACCTCCACCGCCTCCGCCTTTCTTTTTTCTCCCTGAAATCATATACATGGAGATGATGATATTACCAAAAAATTGACATTTATCTGAGAACACCTGAGTAACAAGAAATTTCAAAAATATTATATATTTGGAAGTACAAATATTAGAGCTACAATGTTTAAATATATGAACAGAGTACAAAGTATCCGCATTAGCATTAGTCCATTAGTCCATAGTATTTACTCTCAAATAAAACTACTTTAACATTGAAATACAATAATTATTTCGTAAAGTGAACTTGCCTGTTGACGTCAATAGTGCATAGTCTATGGAGTGATCTAAATCAGAATTATATTACTTATAATCAGGAAATAATAGATCAGATGATTTATATCAAAGATCAATTTCGCAGTCCAAGGACTACTACCAGTTTTTGCCTAATATATTTTCAAATAACTGAATTCTTTGCTAACTCCACCACGACCGTGAATACAAAGTTCGTTGAGAATGATAAAGATAAAGCTGTTAAATAATTTATATCTTCAGAATTAGGCAGGCTGATTCAAACTATGAACTCAACACAAACTGACAAAGAAAAACATAATTGAGTCTTCAGATATGTCTCGGAAAACGTGAAAAAAATTGAAACTTTCGAAAACGAAATCAAAATTCTGGAGGAAAGCGCACGATGGAATAATATTGATTTCACAAACTACACTTAAACGATCGTTTAGGGTTATTTTGTGAAATTACTAGGGATTTTCATCAAGTAACGGCCGAATCAATCAGAAAAAAAGAATAAGATTGCATGGATATTGCGAATGGAACAAATCTCCTAGAGGAAACTACTCGAGCTCTCAATAACCTCTTTGGCATCAACTTGGTTTAACAAAATATCAACAACATCTATCAAATCGAAACTTTCAGACCTCTGTTGTTCTTGAATTTGTTTCATATCTGAGAAACCGAAATTTATTCAGAAACATGAGAAAACTGAAAAGTACTGGAGTTGCTATAAGCAATGACGCATCTTATGAACAGAGATGAAAACAAAAATTCTCAGTTCGCCATCACAAAACTGCCAAACAGCAAAAAATAGCCTAAATTGAAGGGGACACTCAATGTGTTCACTGTGGATGATCTACCGAAACTAGAAGGAGATTAGAATATTAGTGACTCAAAAGACAACTGTACAGAGAAAAAATACTTATTGCTGCCTCCTCAATCTCGGGTACTAGGAAGTGATGAAATTATCGAACCAAAAATGAGGTACATCCAGAAAAGAAACAGGACGAAAATTCATTACATTCCAAGAACACGAAGCAGCAAACTGGAAGTCGATTAAATTTGAATTGACGACAACTTTTGTTTAATAATTTCAATTCATTTTGAATGTTTTCTCACTCTGAATTTTTCTTGTCTTGATGGAATCAACTATAACTACTTTTTATTCTTGTATGTTCATCACAAATTCGTTATAGAATGTCTGGAAGAATTAATATTGCCCATATAAATGTTAGGTCATCAGTGCCAAAATTTTTGATATAAAATTTTTGACTCTTGATGATGAATATGACTTTCAAGGTCTATCAGAAACTTGGCTTTCATGACAACATTGATACATCCCCGGTTTTGGAATATTTCGCAAGGATAGAACTACAAGAGCTGATTCAAACAGATAATACATGAGCCAATACGTATCAGCCCCAATTCAATCTCAATAATATATATTATTATTATGAACGAATAATTATTTTTCAACAAGATTAGAGTTTACGACGACAACATATCCGATCACTCAATCACTGAGTTTATAATCGATGTGCAGTGCGAAAAAAAACCACCAGTCATACACACGTTTCTTGATTTGTTTTCATATAATGCACTGTTTGGAACGTTTGGTGTAGTAATGAATCACTGGATTTTACCCATCACCAAAATCTTCAAAGGGAAGATATTTTCGGTAATGGGATAAAACTCTAGCAATATTCACCAAATGTATTAATCAAATGAAAAACAAAGCACTTATAAAATATAAAACAACTAAAAATAAAGTTCACTGAGAATTGTAGAAAATTCTGTAGAATTAAATGCTTTAAGAACAGAAAAGAAAGTATATCTCGATCAAAAACTCAAAAATTCAAACTTTAAAGAAGAACGAAAAGTTCTCGGCGATATTTGCATAATGGGAAATAGTAAAAATTGATTTTCATGCAACAGAAAATGAAGTTTATTATCATTTTATACGAATTATCAATACTTTTACGGAAGTAGAAAGACACTTATTCATTTATATCAAAACACTCTTGGAACTAATTTTGAGCAGAAGCTCAACTTCCAGCTCGTCACGAATGGAAGAATACCTCACACTATACTGGAGATGAATACACTAGCGCAAGCATGTGGGTCTCACCAAATTGACATAACGTTTATTGTAATCTTTCATCATACTCTATATCATCCACTCAGTGAACTATTGTGCTGCAAATGGGAAATTTCCTAAACCATTAAAGGAGGGGCTTGTAATACCTATCCTTAAAGCTAATTCACCTACAAGTCCCAATGAGATAGGACAAATTTCCATCCTGCCAACTTTGTCCAAAGTATACAAATACAATTATGTGACTACTTTGATTTTTTTGAGGTTAAAATACAAGCACAACGGGAAAATTCTTAAGGCGCTCAAAGAGCTGTGCCTGTGCGAAAGTAGTGATTCACGTCAGATTTGAATAGCTGGAACTAAATTCATTTGGAATAACGTTTTCATTAAGTTTATTTCACATGAACGCAGTTCTTCAAATGGAAGAGATTTTAAACAGAGAATTACGAGGTGTACTGAGTTGAACCTCAAAATGTTAAGCAGTCACAACCCGTCGCTTATTTCTCTCTCTTGACGAAATCAAATGTATCAAGTTACTTGAAAATCTTACGTGAAAGTATTTATAAAAAAGGGACAAATCTCCAACCTTTCCAGACTATCAAGGTTGCAAGTGATGTTCGAGTCTCCAATCAGCCGGATGGTTCTTTACTGGTTGGATTCCGGTACTTTTAGGGCGGAGTTCCATCCATGAGAACAATACTCAAAAATAGATCTGATCTGAGCTTTATAAAGCATTAAAATTTGCTGAGGTGTGAATAGTTTTGTGGTTCGGAACAATGTTCCAAGCTTTTGAGAAGCAGCATTTGCAATTCCAGTGACATGATTGTGCCAAGACATATTTGTCTATTTCAATCCCAAATAACTTATCGAAGTAGAGCGGAATTGTTCATCCACTCCAATTCGAATAATTTCGAATTGGAGTGAAGATGTGCGTCTGCATCCAAAGTCTTTGAATCCAAATAGAATGACGACACAAGTGTGTGAAACAATACATTGGATTCTTGTTTTTTCCAATAGGTTGTTGATATAAAACAAAAAGAGAGTTGAAGACAATATTAATCCCTGGGAAACACAAGAGTTGATGGTAAAAGTACTCAAAAGCTTTCTATCGAAGGCCACTTGAAAGGAATGTTCTTTCAGGAAGCTGGATAGCTATACATAAAAATGATCCGACAAGCCATATCATCGAAGTTTGGCCAGCAAACCCTCATGCGACACACGGTCAAGGGCCTCAGAATTATCAAGCACAACGGCTCTTAACTCTCCATGTTTCTCGATTGCGCTATTCCAAATATGGGTGACGTACGATAGAAGGCCGCCTGTTGATTTTTGTATCAAAAAGCCATATTAATGATAGGCTGTTGATGTTGAAGCCATCCAAATATTCAAGGACATGGAGGTTTGCGGCTTTCTTCATGATTTTTGATATCACTGATAGCAAAGCGACTATTCTCTAGTTACTTGGAAGATTTTTCTTGCCTTTTTGAGAATAGGCTGAACAGATGTCAGTTTTATCTCTGTTTAAAAGCGTTTTATCGCTGTAAAACTTTTTTTTGCTGACCTAGCCTTCATTTTTTTCAACATTTCATCGGCTAGAAGGAAATTATCATAAAACAGGTGTGTATTTCTGTAGTTTGTCATGTTCATAAAGAGGGCTGGAAAAATTCAATTTTGAGAACTTTGGATGAAATAAACTCTGAAAATTACTTTTATTCGGAATCGTAGTCTAGGCATCAAAATATGATATAAAGTTTTTTCAAAATTGGAGAATGCAGCACATATCTAAGATTTTACGAATGAGCTAATCAGTTTTTTCAGAAAGCTGGGCTTACTTGGTGAATTTGCAAATTGAAAGTTCACCAGGTGAACTTGCAAATTGCAAGTTCACCAAGTGATTGAGTCGACTTTCACAACTCGAATCAATCCATGAGTTCGATTTGAAAATTCACAGCAACCATCTCTTGAATATATCAATTCGAAACTGCATACTTGAGAAGTCAGTTAGTCGATAGGGATACTTGTTTTGTTTTTGGAAGAACATATATTTAAAATTACATGGTTTTGAGACAGACCTGAAACCTTCCCTTCGAAAACGTGACAGATTTTAACAATTTATCAAAGTAGAGAATTGAGAAGACTTTTATTTTCCTGCTGAAAAATAATACATGAACTGATATTGATTCAAAATAGAGTCAAAAAATGATAGGAATGATTTGACAGAATGTGCTTTGAAGAAAATATATTAGCTTATTATCAGCATTAGAAAATATATCACAGTAAACATTACGTGATTCATTCATATCATTGTATGTTCCTCGGGTTTCTATACATATCTTTTAGTTTATTTACTAGCAAGTATTCGATTGATTCATTCATCAAATTTATCAATTTATATAATGATGAGGAAACGATAAATAATGTTCATAACAAATATCATATTTCATTATCACCCTTCACCTGATCCATATAGTTTTGCATTCTTCTCAATTACCTTCTTCTGCAGGTTCATTGACACTCTCATCCAGAAATCTAAACTCCAGCGTATGTGTTTTTGCGTATTCGGTGAGTCTATCCAAGAGTGCATTATTCAGGGCATCTTCTCTGTCTTTAGGATCATCGGGCAAAACAATCGTAATTTGCTGTCTGGAGGTTCTGTCGTGTTCTTTGTCATGGTTTGCTTTTATTTTCAGGCCGCCGCCTAGATCCATATTATGGGGTAAGCCATCAATGTATCGGAGAACACGTTCCTGTAAATTGAATGGGTATTGAACATGTGTCTCTAACATTGAAAGAAGAACGTTTTATAGTACAGTTGCTTGCCGTTCATTGCAATGTGAAAAATATATTTTTGCTACTTAGAATACTTCAGTTACGGCTACCAAAATAATATTGTACATTTGGAATATATGGCATTATTCATAAATCGTATATTTGTTATATCCTGCGTAGGAAGCTGATATTCTCAAGTTCATCATTCGAAACTTCGGATTGTTTCGAAGCTTCTGAGTTTTTCTCAACCCCTGTGCATTTTGCCCTCACAATTTCAAAAAGCAAATTTGATTTTCTGATTTGATAATGAAGCAGTGGAATCCTTAGTATTCGAAAATGAGTTCGAGTATGACAACTTTTGGGAATTCTCATGGAAAAATTTCAAAGCATATATATTTTCACCTTCCTCACTGATTTCAAAGGTTTCCAGAAAAATAAAGAACGATGATGAAGAAGTCATTGTAGTTTTTCTAATGTGGAAATCATAACCATGATTTCCCAAAATAGAGTCCATGATTGTTTCTGATATTTTCATATTTGTTCAAAAACCCTTAGTACTTATGTCGCCTTTCAGAAAACCCCACCTGCTTTGGAGGTAGCTTATCCTGTGGGTAGCCATTTTTTCAGGGAAGTCTTCAGAAGAAAGCACATTTTTACATTATTTATAGACACCATGACAGCGTCATTGAGTCTTAATACTCAAAAACAATATAACTCAACTCACATCAAGTGGTGGAAATTCTGCAAGGGTGAGAAAAATATCATATTCCACCCAGAAACTAAAAATATCTTAGAATTCCTGAATAGCTAACTAGAAAATAGAGCAAACTATTCTTCCATAAATTTTAAATATAATATAGAAATAAACCAACATTTCTCAAATACAAAGAAATATGGGACCCAGAACCAGCTCTGGAGCACTATTCTAGAGTCTATTTCCACTAGAGTCCTTGGATCTGAGAAAATTACATTAAAGGTTAAAACTTCTTTTGGCCTTAGCCTCTGCGCAAAAGGTCCAGACATTAAGCACTATTTGTTTATCGAATATTCTCATTCTAAAAGATAGAATTGAAATTCGTATAACAAACATCCTTAAAACTTCCAAACCTAAAAATTCACAACCGAGGCTACAATTTTCTTTTTTCATGGAAAAACCGGAATTATGTCTGGCCTCCACCATCTTATACTATATCGAGAAAACAAAAAATCTCAGAAAAGAAACTGATGAGCATTTTATTTTGACAATTAAAAAGCCTCTCCACCTTGCCACGTCACAAACTCTGAGCAGATGAATAAAAGAGGGCTTAAGGCAAAGTGGCGTGGATGCTACCATTTTCAAAGTACACAGCAAGAGACACGCTGCTTCATCAGCAGCGAATAGATCGGGGATGAACATAGAACACATTCTTTCGGCTGCATGTTGGTCTACAAGGTCAGATATCTTCAATGAATTCTACAACAGTCCTTTAGTTAAAATCCAGTTGAATATTTTCTGATATAACGATGTTTACTAAATCTAATGTTCACTATAATTGAAAAATCGGAACACTGTATAATTTTCGAAATTATCAAAACTTTATTTTACACGGGTTTTGAAACGTCTCCAAATTTGCTAAATGAAAATAAGAGGAGCTTATTTGCTATCATCATGTAGCACTTGAGTGAAATACACATTGATATAGTAAAACGATATGATGAATATTCTTGTGTATTGGTGCTTGAAAACCATAACTCCGTAATCCTTACTCTAACACTGACACTATTACAAGCAAAATACATTGTATACTAAACTCAAACGTATTATAGGAGAAATAATTTGGCACTACTGGTAGATGAAATGTTCGTTGTTCATTGAAGAAAATTCAAATTATCTAAAAGAACAATTCGTTCAGGCCTGTCTCAACTCACTGTAGGTTGATGGACTGACTGTACGGACATTTGTAGATGACATGAATAAAATAGTATTTACCTTCTTCAACCAAATGAATGAACAAGAGCAAATCAGCTCTTTAGCAGCTAGGTACTCCAAAACAATCAGTGACTTAACTTTTAATGCCAAAAATTAACAGGGAATTTTCTGCAGTTGAATAAAAAACTTTAGGGTAAAGTTTCTTTGGTGCAATTTTGTTATTTATTATTTCCCACTCACTTTTGAACTCAACAGTTAAGTTTATATTGTCTCATCAAAATTTTCATTTAAATTCAAGCTATACATAAATATATGCTTTTAGCATTGCCTAGGTATTAGGTCCGATTTTGTTTCATTAGATATTGTACAAAAAAATATTATTTCACATTCTCAATACCTGAGGCTCTTATACAAAGGTCTTGCCATACAAAGACTATAGATAGCCTTTCAAATTGAATGCGATGCATGAGAAAATACCCACGTATTTGATATACAAAAAGCGATTGACTTCAGACAGCCAAAACTAGATGGCGAAAGGCAACAAAGTATGATCAATGAAATTGATAATTTGAATCACTTACTTTCATTAACGAGTTCTATCAGAATCATGATTTATATTCACATGAACTAGGTATATTTAAGACTCAACTGATTCATTTTAATGATTTTAATATTCAAATTATAGCGTTATCTATACAGCTTATCTTTGCTCGCTTTTGCCATCTGTTGCTACAAAGCTCAACTATGAATCGATCTTTACCATCGAAATTTCACCAGAAACTGAACTATATAGAAATTTATATAATTTTTTGTTTATAAGAAAAGTAGATAGATGGAAAACTCGAAGCTAAATTCTGGATTTAAAGTGGTATATCATCCCAAAAATCTTCGACATTATTTTTGGCCTCTGTTGGACAATAAAGAATAAATGAATGGAAAATTATTTCACATAAGTTCAAAATTGTTTATATCATTAGACTACTATTTCTCCACCAGAAAATTCTTTAGGAGAGTCAGGAGCAAAGTTTCTCATTGGTTCTCATCATCAATTTTTATTAATTAAAGAAGTGTTTAATTACTATACAGGAGCCTACACTATAACATAATAACTCAGGTAAAACGGCAGATATGCTTAATAAAGACGGACACCAATCAACCTAACATTAAAATTATTACTATTATACTGTCATAGTCAAAAAGAAGTATTTGTAAACAGAAGAATAGTAGTAGTGAACAGAAAAGTATGCACAAATTGCACAATTATTAGCACCATTAAACTTAAGAACATGTTAAAAGCAGCTGTTTTTTTTTTGAACAATCGGTGAGAAGAATTTCATTCCTGCAGAAATTCGTCAACGGAGTAGTATGCTTTCAGCCCAAGATGATTTTGCAGCTTAGCTTTAAAGGAATGTAAGCTAGGGGCAGATTTGATATTGTCATCAAGAGCATTATAGGGCCTATCACCAATCGATCCCCGATGATTCTGCGACACTGATAACCTAGTGAATGGTTAAGGTAGTTTATATTCACTTTTAGTACGATATTCATGAGATTGCCCACAAGTAGAAATATTAGTAATATTTTTCCTCACATAGACAATGCAGTGGTATATAAACAAACATGGTAGTCATCATATCAATTTCAACAGCATTTTGCAGTGTTTTCTCAGGCGTACCGCCATCATTAACCTTACTGCTTTTTCTTTGAATGGAGAATATTTCTTGTGCCTAGGATGTATCAATGAATTATTTCATAGCAGATGACTCACTGAATAAGACTTAACTATACCAGTTCCAAGACTTCAAAAGAGAGTGTGCTTTTCACTGGATGTTCAGTTCCATATGATTGCTCCAGGGGAGTTTAGAATCAATATTGATTCCTAGGTATGATATAACAAGATTGTTATCATCTACATACACAATCGATAGAGAAACAGCAGAACAGTGAGTCGGATGGTCATTGATAAAACAAATAAACAGCAGAGGCCCGAGTGCTGATCCCTGAGGTTCGCCTGTCGAAATGTACTGAATATCCGAGAAGATATCGTTCTGATAAATAAGTGAATCTTTCTTATAAGTCTTTAATGTAATGAAAAAAAGTAATACAAATTATAATGAACTTATTTGGGAGTGATGACATAGTTGATATCTGACATCAAAAGAAAGTTGTTTGTCGTTTTGATCACTGTTATGATGAATGAACAGTTATTTATTGATACGTAGGCTACCTCAAAGAACTGAATAAATCTTGTTGTCCTTTTGAGAATTCTCTCTTTGGGTAAAGATTTGAGATGTGGGCAGTTACAATCATTTTATATATTTTGTAACACAATAACATCAAACTTGCCTATCTTCTATTTTCTAGACTGGGTATTTCAAATTCATTTCATAGTACTACTGATCTAACTGTATTAAAATCCGGGTATACTTTATATACAGAAATATCAGAATATATCAGAAATCTAATTCGAATTTTTTATAAACTATTTTTGGGAACAATACGAGAAGGATACCAGACTACAGCTCCTTATTCAAGTTTAGGTGTGATCAAACTATTATACAGTGTAGTAGTCAAATTATTTGTAGTGCCTGAGATGTGTAGTAATAGTATATAGCCTAATGGTTGACAGTCTCTACCCTGGATGATTTTTATACTCATCGTGTAGTCGTATAGTGTCTTAGTTAAAACATGTTGGGGAAAGCTCAATTGGTAATTTAGTTCAATTTATTTTGTAAATATAAATACTTCGCGTTGTATCGAGCATTAAGGGGCCAAAGCAACGTTCCACTCACAAGAGACATTCATGGCCTTCTGAAAGGCAAAAGAAACCAGCGCATTACCAAGAAACATATTTGTCCGATATATCGAATTTAAGTATCCAACGGAATGAACTCCGGTGCTCATGTCGAAGTAATCGTCATTGAAAATAACGCCTAATATATTTGTGGACATCGAAAGTGTTTTGTCATTATCAAGAGCGAAGATTTCCTTCAATGGAGCTTTCCGAATCCACTCCTCAGAAAGGTACCTTTCCAACGCTATTCTTCACGCGGACGACCACGAGGAATCAAAGTATGTCCTTTAATGTTCTCGTTCTTGGCAATTTTAAATATTGTTTTCTCTTTCGCCATTATTTTTGGGAATAACAAATATCACCCCAACTCAGAATATTTTCCAACAGTTCATTTTTGGAACCAATTTCTGAGCTAATATATACACAAACAAGATATAACAAAACATTTGGATATACTGAACGGGAGCTCATTTGTTACACTCTATCGATGGAAACTATTGATGTTCTCCTGCAAGTTGACATACTCTTGTGAATCCTGAATATATCAAGGTCGCCTTTGAATAACAAACACTCAAAGTACTTCCAATTTACAAGTTAGATCATTGATAAATATGAGAATATGGATCCAGGTTTGATGGTTGAGGGACTCCAGAGTTTGCGCAAAATTTTCTTGAACAATTACCCTCATATTCGACCCTGAATCAGGACCACTTCTAGTAACTTTTTCAGTATCACATCATGATAAACTTTATCGAATGCCTTCTGAGAATCTATATAAATATACATGTTGAGGACATAATGAGTGAATGTTACTAGATTTGTTGATGTCAACTTTTTTAGAAGAAATCCGTGCTGATCATCAAAAATGTTTATTCCAAAATCTCTCCACACTTTTGCAAAGATGATCTGTTCAAACCGTTTCATAATAGCACATAGCACTCCTATTGACCTATAGGTTTCAGTATCCAAGACGCTGCCAGCCTTATGGATAGGTGTCACTAATGGGTTACAATATCCTTTTTCGTAACTTCTGTCCAAGGACACCAAAAATTATGATGCGCGTCCCGCATGCGCTGACCGTTACGGACCTTTAAAAAAAATCTGTTTTAAAATATGTTTTTTCGTTAATCAGCTGTCGCCCCCATACGAACAACAACTCTCAGAAGTTGAGAAACTTGTGCGAGCTAAGGACTAACGAGGTTTCACCTTTTAACGTGTGATTCCTGAACAATAAACATTATTCGAACCCATTAGATATCATTATTTGAAAAAAATCATATGCCTTCTCGACACTTGAATAAACGAAAATCCATGAAAAAATGTTTTTTTCTTGATTATTTTATTAGATATACTTTGTTTAATGAACTAATTTTCAAAAGTTTTAAATTTACATAAATTCCCTAATAATTTTTGAACTAAAAACCTCAAATCATTTTCACTTCTTAGAGCTTTTTTCGAAAGCCTTCAAGAAATATTCCTGTTGGAAAAATTAAAAAAATCAAGTCTCTCATGGATCCCTGGGGGTCCACCTGGACTACTTTGAGAATGACTGCTCTGAAGAGACCAATATTCATAAAGTTATCTTTCATTATGTTTATTGGTGAATAACTTGTGAATCTGTAAAATATCTTCATTATCCCAAAAAATTGAATGTTTATGAATAGAGATGAATTAAATCAACTGAAGATACACATTTTACAAAATAATGACCAACACACAAGTAATTAATATGAGCAGCGAACATTAAGTTTGTTAATAGGTATTTAAAACTAGAATAAGTTTTTCAATTATAAATAACCGAATAAGGAGACACTAGTAAAATTATCAATATGGAGGAACAGTCAAATCACCCATATTTGATAGAATAATATTTAGATGATTCTGGCTCTATGAAAATCGTATAATCCTGCATTTTCAATTTGATTCATTGAATGCATTTTATTTTTGAATTCAAAAGCAGTTTTATATTTTTATTTTTCTTCAGGGATTGTATTATATAATATAATTCCATCATGATAAATTGATTACTGCCCAAAATTGGATTTCAAATTACCAACTGATAATAATTTTGTTTGTCTAGTGTTATGACTGAGATTATTATTGATTTATATAAAAATTATGTTTGAAATTTATTATTTAGGTGTTATTGGATGAATGAAATAATATATGTTTTGCCTGAATAGTGCATTCATATCTACTGAATTTTTCAGTCGGTTCAAATTTACTGTTGTACGAGTACGATAATTTATATATGCTGAAAATTTCAAAGGTTTTATTGTGGATTTATTGGCTGATTCTCAAATCGAAATATAATAATGCAGTTGTGGGTATATAAGAGTGAAATGAATATTTTTCAAAAATTTTGGAGAAATGAAGTTTCTGATTTTAAATAGAATACTAATGAGTACTACTATTTTTTGAATATATTCAATAAATTTTGTTCACGATATATTTTCATTAATAAGAATTCATCAGAATTGGTATAACTCATTGAATTGTTATTAATAATCATCTTCAACAGGAAGATCAAACTTTTAATCTTCCTCTTGTTTAATCTTCCTCTTGAAGATGATCAGGTGATCGAAATACGTGTCGAAGTGCTAAAAATAACGATTTGGTGGAAGATTTAAAGTTTAGTGTTCCTCTTGGAAATGATCACTTGGTGATCGAAATACGTGTCGAGGTGTTAATAATAACGATTTGGTCTTGGGAAAAAACTCCAGTAATATTCATTACAAACCAAAGGTTTCGAACAGTGCATCATAATCAG
>WOGO01001560.1:0-17807 GCA_015342085.1 Leptinotarsa defecta
GAAATACTCTGAAAGAATTCCGATTTTCAATTCTGGAATATCATTGACTTTAGGTCGATGATGGTCACTATCTTGCACTGACGAGTGGCTAATGAGCCCTAAACCAGTCTGTAAGTGTGCCCGTTCCAAAATTGAAGGTCGACTCTTTCAGTTGTATTGCCAATTGAATATGCAGGAAATTATCTGTGAAGATTCCTGCACTGACGCCTGTCGGATATAATCCAAAGCCTTTTGTGGTATTAGCCACGGGAGTAGTTGTTTTCTGATAGGCGCCAGTCCGTTAAACCTACTGTGTAGGTATATGGAGACTGGCCTGAACGTTTAAAGTTCATTTGCTTTAAATTTGTTGACTGCCAGTCTTCAAGCATAGCTCACTGACTAATAAGAAAGTTCATAAGTTGCAATTATAAGTTGCGAAGTCATCCGAAACAATATCTAGCAGAAATGTTTTTTTACTCTTTTTTGAAACAGTAGCAGGTTAACTTTCTGATTGAAAGGGGGAGATGATTGAAATATTTTTCGATTCGATAAAGAATCGAGTTTTTAATTTGTGCTGTTGACGGGATAGGAAGAGGAATATTCAATGTGAGACGAGTGGCATAACTTTGAGTTGCGTTTGAGATGTTATCTTTGTGCTTTCTGTGCATTAGGCAGACTGTTTCTAAAATAAAGAGGCAGTAGACTGTTAAGATGTTATCAGTCAAAAAGAGGGGCTTACAGGAATCTTGGACTCTAGGTCTGGTAATGAACCCCACTGCTCTTTTTTAATTGTGAAAACTTGAGTCATTAAGTTTTGACAGCTTCTCCCCCAGAAACAAACTCCGTACCGCAAGTGGCATTCAAAAAGTGCAAAGTATGCTTTTCTAGCAGAGTGATAGTCCAAAGAATTAGAGATAGACCTTATCGCATAACAAATTGAGGATAATTGTTTGCATAGTATACTAACATGCGTTCCAAATTTTGATTTTTTGTCTAAGTTGAGGCCTAAAAATTTGTTCTCTAGTTTATGATCAATGATGTGTTCTTCAAGAATTATATGGTCCAGGTTACATACATTTAAAAAACATTATATTAGTCTTTGATATATTGAAAGATAATAAATTTGCATTACACCATTGTTTAACTTTGCCTATATCATACTCTACCCTAATTTTTAGTGCATCAGTGCTTCTTCAATGTCAAAGTATAGACGTGTCATCAGCAAAACTTGTGAATTTGTCTTCAATCGATATATTTGAAGATCATTTATATATAATAAAAACAGCAAAGGGCCGAGAGCAGATCCCCGAGGTACTCCGCATTTAATGCTCATTTTATCTGAAGATGAACTTTTGAAATTCATTACTTGAACGTGGTCTGTTAGTAAACATAACACTTGAATCTTGTGCTCTTCTAGTATTTGTTTTGGAATTTGCACGTTGAAAAAAAAAAAAAGATGGTGAATCAAAATGAGATAGTGCTCTTAGGTATTTTAAAGTTGGGTATATTTTCAAATTTAGCAAAAAATAATCCTCTGATTTTTTATCAGTTTATACCTGCTTCAATCTGAAAAATTAATAAATCTAGATCAACAAGGCAAACTGAAAAATTTACCTCAAAAAGTTACTGCCCAACATAAACGAAGTTTCATAAGTAGATTCTCTGTCAAAAGAAATTCATATTTTCTATTTTTTAGATTGTGGAAGGTTAAAATCCAAAAAACATTAAGGAACATTACCTCCTTCACAAAAAATACTATATTAATAAAGAATTATATTGGTGAAGTACCTGTCCATATATTTTCATTAATTATAAAAGAACAAAGGCTTACATGACCGAAATCATGAATAAAGCGAACAAAATCTGGGCTTGTAGGCCTTGGTCAAATGAACGTGTAGTACCAAACGTATCGTCGGCTACTGCGGCAGGCATAAACACGGGTATCTACATTGACTTCGAGATATAACCTTCATCCTCTTAGGGGCTTTCTGTACTCCAGTATTGCGATTTTAAATTTCTGATCCAGTAAAGTGCACATAGAGAATCTCTCTTAGTCTCCCTCGTTTTTATTCACTATCTAGTACTTGTATTTATAGTATTGACTGAGACTTGAGGAACCGTCGAGAGTATCTTGTAGAGCAGCACCTTGGGTTTGTTCCATCTTCTCACATTACCTTCTACATGATTACCTTTAGATTTCCTGGAAGTCTGATGTGGTTCATCACATATTTTATTGATGACACGTGTATTTTTTTTCACCACTGTATTCATTGAGAAACTAATTCTAAGTACCGTTTAAGTACTGCTTCTTCATAACTTTTGCAATTCCTGAGTTTTGATTTACAAATAAATTAACATTGAAAAAATGTTTTATGGCTTTATAGTTTTCCATCATTATGACAAAAATTTTTGTGAAAATCATTTTTCATCCTTGTAAGTAGTTCAGCGTCACTATATTTATTCAGGTTTGAAGGCCATCGATTTTTGGAATTTCTTTCCGACGTTTAGCTGGCGCGATTGGCAAGCTTCTTCGGAGGTTTTTACATCTTGAGTTTATCATCAGAGATAATGGACCAAAAGTTCCAGAATATGCCTGGAGTCGTTTGATTTCTGGACGATATTCTCGTAACCAAAAAGAACGTTTTGAATGTTTGAATAAAGTTTTCCATTGTTTACGAGAATATGGATCGAAAGTAAAGAAGGAAAAATGTTTTTTTCAAAAGCTCTGTTACCTACTTGGGTCATGTGATTGATAAAGAGGGGCTTCATCTGTGACGAGAGAATTTTGGCAATAAAATTCATTCGATTCCAAAAAATATAATTGAAGTCAAATCTTTATTAGGTGTATTAAATTTTTACTGCAGATATTTTTACTGGCGTGGAAGTCATTACTGGCGCTCCTTACAATCCTGCCAGTAATAGAAGGGCGAAGAGTCATGAAAAAAAGCAATGTTGAAAGCAATATAGGATGGTAGAAATAATATTGATTTCAATCTAATAATAAATTGATTCTTGTTTCTTCACAGAAACACCCCGCACCGGATAGAGTTTGGGCTCGCGATTTCAGACACAATTCGATTAAGTGTTCTCAAGGTATAATAATTGTCGTTCTTGGAAAACGAATATTCAGAGTTTGAACACCTCAAGGATTGATATGGAAACGTCACTCAAATCAACTCAAGAGATTATACACTTGAAAATACATCTGTGACATCAAATGTCGATATCTTTCTTCGATCAGACATACTTGTAAATACTGTAAAAACAATATCGATTGTAATTATAGTATATGTAAAAGTGACAGTAACGGTGATGAAGGTAACAAAAACTTTGGTCATAACGATCACATACTGAGAAGAAGGCAACTTGAACTTCCTGAAAGTTTAGGTTATCACCTGTAATATTAGAGATGTTATACCTGATACCCTGTATCATGAATTCATATATTGGTGTGAAAAATAGTTTATTTCTTATATGCATGTACCTCAATTCTCATTTCAGGGTGGTTGACAAGACTAGCATTGAGTTAAGAGTAATAAATCACCCCCAAATTAGTATTTATTATTTATAATCACAGATAGGTCATTATTAGTTTCAATCATTGATTTCATATCATTTACATTTCGGAATATAATTCAATTAATTTACCACACAAGATCAATTATCATATATGATAATTAATATAAAATTTATCGTTCCACTTAGGAGTTAATATGGCTTTCAGATAATTTGCCAAGTAAAACTCTCAACAACTCTGTTGAAAGATACAAATAGTTTTCATAGAAATTATTAAAGCAACTACTGTGTTGTGAATAGACTTTTTTTGTTTTGTTTTAGTCAGTAACTGACTTTTTCATTTCCTTTATACTTGAGAAGTAAACCTAATGTCTCGCCTTGTAGATCTTCTAGAGTAATATTATTATGAGTTATTTTGGTTTAAGAAAACCTTCACCAAAGAGGACACAGAATAACACAACTAGCCCTTCCATCTTTCCTACAAAACACAAATACTTTTTTAAGAAATCCCTGTACTCAAAGCTCTTAGTTCTCATTATCTCCCATTACTTCTTAATTGCAAAATTTTACCTTCAATAGTGAGTATTAAGACAATGCTCACATGGGATTTAGCGGATGTACAATTTATGAAGTCAATTTAAATTGTACAGTTTTTGTACGAGTTCATTTTTTTCACAAAAGAAATAGGGCAAGTTATAATACAACATACATATATAAATTTTTAAGTTAGCATTACGGACGTTTCTGATATCATTGGAATTTCTCTTATAAATAAATGATACTAGTATCTTTTTCTCACCTATTTCTTCCAGTTCCACTCGCGGAGTTCTCAGGCCAGACTTTTTCAATATCATTTTATAAGATCTGAATATGATTTTACCATCTGGGGTAGCTGTGAAGCAGATGGTATGTTCCAAACCCTGCAGCCTAATGTGTTCTACATACTCTCGGTGAAAAAAATCTATGAATATAGATTTCAGTTGTTTAAGGTCTTGAGACTCTTCCCAGAGCGGTCCATTGAATAAAAGACAAGGTTTGGTGCCTAGAGTAAATTTTGGACCTCGAAATGAATTTAGACCTTCATACGACTCCACATTCAGTTCTATCATGTCCAACAGAGAGTAATCAAACATTCTTCCTATTACCAAGTTGTCTGGTCTTTTTTTACTATGTGATCCCATCAGAAATAGTGAAGTATCATGCTTCTTACAAAAATTTTCAACTTCCTTGGCATTTTCGAATATAGTGATATCATTTTTCCTATTCAAACTGACAGCATCGGGTTTCTTCAAATCATAAAAATCCTTAAGAAGGTTTCTGCATGTTTCCGAGCTTTTTCTTCCATGAAAAAACAATGCCCTCTTTGGTCCTTCTATCACTTGAGGTTCCTTCTTCAACAATACTTTTTTACCTTTGCGTGTGGTGGGTTTACTAAAAATTTAGAATTTTTTTAAATAATTGTCAATTAGACCATAACCTGGTCCAAGCCAGTAGTAAATCTCAAACACCTCAAAAAGAGTTCTGTTTGGATTATGTCATCATTCATACTTACACCACACGTTGCAAAACAGACATTTTTGCGGTTTTCTAAATTGTTTTTATAATACTTCTAGCAAATGTTTCAACACGTGTAGACAATAACCTCTTTCTTTTCTGCAACAAACGCCAGACATGACCACAACACCAATTCGCTGCCAACATAAGAAATTGGAGAACGTCTCGTGGCGGCAAAAATTTGAAACAGAATGTTCACAACTAGTTTCAGTTTTGGAAGGTAGGGATTATCATCATAATTATTGATTTAGAAAATTGGAATGATTCTGTCGTTTCTTTGTGAGAAATAATAAAATGAGAAACCATGTTAAGGAAATTAGATGAATATTCCATTCATGTCAGCTTTGAATAACATGGGTTTGAAGTTGGTAACATGTAAAACTGCCTCATTGGTGGCAGCATAAAATACCTTACAGAAAAGACATTCATTATTTCCATTCATATTATTGTTAATAAGTTTTTAACAAACAACAATCACAAATAGTGTAATGCAGGCGCTTAAAAATTTGAAATACACCAAAACAATGGCAAATGCGTATATCTACTTTAAAAATATATGGTCCCGAAACGGTACCGAAACAGTAACTGTTTCTACTCCACTCCTAAAATACCGAATGCCACAAGTTGCACTCTTTTCACTATTTCTTAAATCCGAACGATTAAAGAGTGAAAAGATTTACTGGAGTTAATATCCGAACTCGCCTACTGTTTACAATTTTAGAAGGTAGAGATTATCGTAATAACTATTAATTTTGGCTCAGACTAATGTTACTCTGAAGATTTTGGAAATGATTCTGTCGATTTTTTATGAAAAATAAAAAAAAAACGTGAAACCCTGATTAAGGGAATGGACGATTCCAGTACCCCTATTCAGTGTTGCCACTATAAAACTTTCTGGTCTAAATCGACTGACATTTTCTAGGCCTTTTTTGGAATAATTCGAAGTCGGAACAAATATAATTTTTAATTTTATAGTTTTCTGGATATAGGAATTGAAATATTAAAGTTGATATGAACAAAAATAAAAAATCCTAGGGAATTTTCAGTTTGTATGTTGTTGAATAGTGGTAATTCTGCCAATTTACGGTTACATGTCATATACCATATGGAATTTTATTGTTGTATTCACTTATTGTTTATTGTTTTCAGTAGAACAGGATCTACAATTAGATTATTTTTTCATCTGATCAATATCGTGGATTGCTGAGGAGAGTGGTATAATGATTGCTAACTAGGGCCTTTCAAATTATTTTTTTAGCTTTTAGTATATTATTTACATCATTATTAATATTTTTTCAATAAAACTGTTCAATATATTTTTTTAAATTATTTTTTCTTCAAGTTTTCAGTATCTAATTCTGTTACTCGATTCTTCCCATTCTGTTTAGTTCATTTAGTGCCTCAGTATTACAAAGTAGTATCATTGTATATATACAAAGGTAATATATAATCCGCCATTTTGTAGCTGCGGCCATCTTAAATTTGCATCTTTTTCAAAGTGTACTACTATTCAAGCCCTGTCGTTTGATACCTATATCGAGGTACTTGTGAAAAAATATGTAATTCGCCATTTTATAGCTGCGGTCATCTTGAATTTGCATATTTTTCAAAGTGTATTACCATTCTATTAGTCAAGTCCTGTAATTTCAATACCCATATTGTGGTAGTTGTGAAACGATATGTGATCCGCCATTTTGTAGCTGTGGCCATCTTGGAATTACAATTATACAGAGTTTACTGAATTGTATTATCATCAAAACTAAATGTGTGTACTTCAATTACTAAATTTGACCAAAATAAATAAATAAACGAACACACAAACAAACAAATAAACGGGGCAAGCTAAATGAAACTGAATAGGCGAATCCTTGAATTCAACAGCAATACATCGGTAATGCGTTTGACAGATTTTAGCGAGCTGTATGGCCCGGAAATGTTTTAATATTGCCCACCCAGAACACGAGGCTAATGACCATTGTAGTCAATGCTGCTGACAAAAAAATTGGCATTTAGAGCAATATAATATCTAGAGAGTGCTTTCCTATTTTTTTGTTGACTAAAACATAAACAAGATTATTGGTTGATATCCAAAAGTCTGGCACCAAGCGCCCCACAATTACTGAACAAATTGAGAATCATTACAGAGATCTTACAGGTCAGTGAAATTTCTAGATACGAAAAGCGTCTAGAAATGTGCGTTTCGCATCTAGAAATAAAAATGTTTGTGAAAATTGTTTAGGTATTCATTATCATGAAGGTGTGCAATGTGTGAGATATATGGCCTGACAGTACCTAGTGATCTCAGTGAATGAGGTAATCTTTGAGAATCATCTCGTTTGTTGAGGTAGTTGGGTGGTTTTTCAATTTCAATAGCTTCGCGTATTATTCTGGCCTGGAGAGTTTTGGTAACATTAGAATTTGAAGGTTGGTCAAAAGAAGAAAAAGTTGTATTCATAAGGTTTGTTTTGGTTCACAATTCTGTACAGTTCGATCATGCACAGTTATTAAAATGTGTTTTGGTTCAGTTAGAATCGTTCTAGTATCGTTCACAAAGTATTTTGGTTTTCTTCGAACCGATTCGGAACTATTCCAGAACGGTAACGGTATTAGTTCGTACATTTGAGTAAGGACCGTTTAGAACTTCGAATTTGCTCTTGCGCACTAATAAAATTTTTCATTTGCATTTTTATCCGTATTTTAATTGGTGTTTCATTTGGTACTGTATCTACAATACTGTCTTCGGTAAAACAAAGAAACTCGGAGAGTTCATTGCGACCTATAAATAAGACAAAATTATATATCAACATTATTCTTATACTATAAGAGATAGACGTGAAATGTATGTAGCAATAATAATAATCATTATTATTATCACATTTTTTACAATTCCAAAAATTTATTCTTGGCATGTTTTTGTCAAACTCATTAGTATAAGATTACAAAGAGAGGGCAATATATTTTCAACTTAATTTTGGATAACGTCTTAGTTAATTCCTGTTACTCTCATTACACTTCAATTATATATTTGCTTAACTTTTTCACTCTTGTCTTTAAACTTAACTCAAAAGTCCAATGATCGTTATACCAGAGTAGAGGTACCTAACCTCCAATCTTTATTTATACACTTGTCAGAATAATTTTTTTATATGTTTTGGTTTTTTACTTGTTGGGACCGTTCCAGAACTGTTCTGTGACTGTAATGTTCTGCGCATTGATTCGACGTCGATACTGGACGGTTCAATAACAGTTCGAAATACAGAACCAAAACAAACCTAGAAATTGTGTTTTGGGTTGTTTTCCGAAAGACAACATTTTGATAAAATTGTTGTTTTTATTGGAAAAATGTTGTGGGTTAGTCTTTAAAAATGTGATTCTTCAGAATTTTAGAGAGAAATTTTTAAAAAAACACCTTTCATTATACAGAAATTGTGTTTTGGGTGTTGTTTTTCGAAAGACAAAATTTCATTAAAATTGTCGTTTTTATTGGAAAAATAAAAATTAAAAAAAAAATTGTCGTTTTAATTGGAAAAATGTTGTCGGTTAGTCTTTAAAAATGTGATTATTAAGGATTTCGAAGAGAATAAAAAAAAATCCTTTTCATTTTATTGAAATTGTGTTTTGGGTTGTTTTCCGAAAGCAAAATTTTTAATAAAAGTGTCATTTTCATTCAACAAAAGAAATGACAACAAAAATCTCGTTTCTTATCATCAGAAAGATGACTTGGAGGTTAGGTTGGATTTGTTGGATTAGCTCATTTGGGGTAGATGGACTTGGAGATTGGATTGACTTGAAGGGGGAAAAACCAAGAAAATTTTTGTTATTGGAAAAATGTTGTGGGTTAGTCTTTAAAAATGTGATTCTTCACAATTTTGGAGAGAAATGTTTAAAAAACACCTTTGTGTTTTGGGTTGTTTTCCGAAAGACAAAATTTTAATAAAATTGTCGTTTTTATTGGAAAACTGTTTTCACTTAGTCTTTAAAAATGTGATTATTAAGGATTTCGAAGAGAAATAAAAAAAAACACTTTTCATTTTACTTAAATTGTGTTTTGAGTTGTTTCCTGAAAGCAAAATTTTTAATAAAATTGTCGTTTTTATTTAACAAAAAAAAAGACAACAAAAATCTCGTTTTTTATCGCCAGAAAGTGGTTGTGGGCTAGAGAGTTTAAACGCATTTTGACTTGTTTTCTAAATTGATTGTAAACATTGATTTCTTTTATTTTAACCGGCAGGTAATTGAACCGGCTGATGCCATTGAAAATAATTGAGCCCCTAACTAATGAGCTTGTGGGAATAGGCAGTTCAATATTGCTAATGGGACTTCGGGAATCACACAAGACAAATGGTGTTTCTTTATTAAAAGAGATTGTTTCCAAAACGTATAGGAAAGCTACTATTAAAATACCATGAGCTTTGAAAAAAGATGTGCATGTAACACACGAAGCAGCTTTGCATCTCTTTCTTGAAAAACAAAAATCATTTGAGATCATTTAGTAACTAACTATAGTTTCAAAATATTGTCAAATGAAATTATTTAAAACTACTTTCAGGTCTACGTTCGGTTGTAGTATTCACAAAATTAGTATCTATTATTAGTTTTAAACGTAGGACATAAATTTGATTACACTACTATTTGGTCCACCTTTTATCATGGTATTTATATGTCAAGAAGTACAGTTTCAAAACTTTTTAAGGTCTTCAACTTCTACATACTGTTTCCCTCTTCAGCTGATCTTGTTAACATTTATGACGAATTTTTTCATTAACAGTGAATAGTTTTCAGTTATCTGCTCAAATTTTTGTATAGAAACCCTCAATGAGAAATTTTATCAAAAAGCATGTTTACCTAAAAGCTTGTAAAAGCACCGATCTCATCCTTAGAACTTTGGAGGTGTTCTCTCCTCTTATCATTATA
This sequence comes from Leptinotarsa defecta, assembly GCA_015342085.1. Taxonomy (NCBI): domain Eukaryota; kingdom Metazoa; phylum Arthropoda; class Insecta; order Coleoptera; family Chrysomelidae; genus Leptinotarsa; species Leptinotarsa defecta. The sequence goes on from WOGO01001560.1 coordinate 9,964, forward strand.
TGCCGATTTTCAGCTTGGACATCTGGAAGAGCCTGCTCATTCAGTAACGAATCAGCTCCGCCTGCTGGAGCTGAACCAATCAATTCCCAATAGTCAACAATAAGCTCGTGACCACCTGGCGCCTGAAATTACATTTTGAAAGATAATGCATATCTGAGTTGATTAAAGGTTAAACTGGAACATAAGTAATATTACTGGAGTTTTTCCCCAACACCAAATCGTTATTTTCAAGACCTCAACAGGTGTTTCGATCACCAAGTGATCATCTTCAAAGAGGAAGATTAAAACAGTGCATCTTATGGAACATAAGTACACAACTCGAAAATAATAACAGACTATCATACGATCAATTTATTTGAAAAATTTGAGACTGAAACTGAAAAGTTGCAGAAAAATTATATTTGATGCAATTGGCCCGATACTTGATGGAAATCCATTACGTATTCAAGTATGGCTTTATCGAGACATTTTCACCGTCCAGTGAAAATATTGCAATGAAGCGTTACTTGAAAAATGATTTTGTTCATCTTGAAACAAATTTCGATTGATTATCTAGAGAAAGATAAATATATCAATGGAATGAAAAAGAAACATTTATTTTTTTTTAATATTAACAATGTAGTTCACGATTGCAAAAAAAATATCAGCCAATTCATTTGGTCCAAAATCATTAAAACTGAAAATGACCAAAAGAACAGTGGCATAACCAATGCATGAATGATTAGGGCTTGTTCCCAAAGCTTAAGGGGGCTTTTGTAGAGAATTTTGTACTGCCTTATAAATAATAAATGTTAGGTAAAGTTATTAGCCGAATTTCATTGACTCTTTTGTATCGTTTGTGGAGCCCAAAGTTGGGGCAAAAAACAGTAGATTGATACAAAAAACAGTAGATTGATACAAAACACAGTAGATACATACAATCTACATAGTAATTTCCACCACTTAGTCATTTGATAATTATTATAGAAAGTAAACTGTGTCATCAGTGAATTCAACTCTCAGTCAGTAGGAGTAAATTCAATTCTCAATCAGTAGGACAGTAGCTCGTGAACCAAAACAAGAGATTTACTGCAAGAACAGTACACCTGGCATTATTAAACATGGTATTCCTCTCGTGTTTCTTCACCATCTGCAGTGGATTGACTCACAATATTCCGCAGTCTAATTGCATCAAGACTTCCATGTGAAAGAATTAGTCATCGTTATAAATAACACTGTGATAGACATTGCGACTTTGTTTCATTAGGTATACTGAAAGATGTCTTTTATATTTCCAAAGTTCAATTGTAGTGATTTATTCCATAATAAGCTTAGGAGAGGTAACAGAAATTTAAAAATGTATAAAATACTTTGAATCATCTGAGAATAGTTAGTGAACTCACAAAAAAATTATATTATTCATTTCCAGAAGTCCCTACCCAGATCCTACTATGCATGAATGTTGAGAGCAGAATGTTTTTGATTACAATACAATACAACCTCTTACGGAAGCACCAAACTCTTACGAAAGTTTGAAATAGATGAACACTTCAACCTAGCAGACCACCATTATAATTTTCATGCAGTCATTGTTCACTGTGGTTCTGCCTTGAATCTGGTCATTATCACGCATTGGTCAAAGACGAAACAGACTAGTTTAAGTTTGATGATAGTCGTGTTACTAAATATTCTGGCGATATATTTATTGGAGCCTCTGAAGACACCCTACATTTCATTTGATGAAAGAGAGGACATTGGCAGATCAAGATTTTCAAATGATATGGTGCTGGAGGTTTTTCCATGTTTTCCTGCAGCTAAAAAATGCAAATGCGCCACTGGAATCAACCAAGTCACTCCGGTGCGCCAATTAATTTTTGTTATTGTTTCAAAATCCCATAATTTGTATTACTTTCGTACTTATGACAGTCAATATAAAAAAAATATTCAATTCTGAGAAAATAATATTTGATTTAACCCTGAAGTAGTGGGCCTAAGTAAATATCAAAGAAGGGGTCAAATAAAAATAAAATATCCACACAGACAAGTACATGAATGTTTTGATATAAAATATTCATCAACATTTATGGAACATCAGAATATTTCTACAGTTCAGTTACTAAGAATATTGAATTTTATGAAAGGCACAAGAAAAAATTGAAAATACATTGATATACAATATATACATTGATATGCATTAATGGATATACTGTACATTCATTAAATCTATCTGGATGTAAGGATATAACAAAAATACTTACACTTTTTCCCTCGGGCAACTTTTTGAGTTCTCCATACAGAACTATAGAGGACTCCGTTTGTAAAACCAGGGCTTCGTAAGTATGACAGAGTTTATCATTCAATACAGATTGCAAGAATCCTGTACCATCTCTCAGTGTCACAAACATCAAGTTTTTACCTTGTCTTCTTATCCTATGAGTCCATCCAAAGATTTTCACTCTTTGTTCCCTGAATTTTTCTCCTGATGAATGGAAAAATCAAAATGAAAATTGAAATTCATGAAAAAAAGTCGATTTGGAATAATAATAGCAACACTGATAATAATAATTATTATTATTTTTATGCGGTAAACTAAAGAACCGCCTGCTTGTAATAAACAGATGGATATCATAGGAGAAACAAATGTATATGTACCATCGAATATTCTTATAACTTTTGGCTCTGGCAAGGACTTATCTTCAGTAATAACAATTTTCTTGGCCTCTTCCAAGTTTTTTGCTCTCTTTTCAGCATCTTCTTCCTCTTTGTTAGATTTCTCAGCCAGCTTGTAGTTTTCCCGAACCCATATTTTCTGTATTTTTTTGAGCTGCGATTTAGCAGCTGGTTCATATTTGAGAGCATCTTCTTTGCCATCGACATAAATTACAGGAAAAGGTTCAGCGCCGGCTTTTCGCATAGCTTGAAGAATTGTTTTGAAGGGTTTTCCTTCTGTACCGTCGCCTGTCTCATCGTTGCCACGGGAATCCGATGTGTAAATAGCTGTGAAGATACTTTTATAACATAACTTGTTAACAATTAACATCAAAAATACTTACGTATTGCATTTTCTCCAGACATTGTGTGAACACGTTAACACTTTTCGATGTAGAATGAGATTACTTAGGAATTTCTTGGAATTGTGCAATCAATAATCCTAAACTGACTGCGGATTAGAATGTTAATAGTGCAATAAAGCTGATGCAACTTTTCAAATAACGGTCATCGGTCATATATAGATTTCTCTTGGGTTTTCCTTTTTCCGAGTGGACAAAAAAAATGCAGAATAGGTTATACAACGAGGAAACGATGACAAACTTCAAAAAAGCTGCTTTCTTTCTCTGTTATGGAACTAGTGCCTTTATTAGATAGGAGTAATGTCCAACACCAACTTGTTTTGTTTTCCATTAATGAAACTCATGCATAATCTGTGTATATCTAGCCTTTATTAATGTATTAAGAAATAGAAGACAGATATATAATAAAATTGCACTGATTTTACTTATAGAAAACGCTTTAAATGCTTTCAAATATATAGCAATAAATGACGGTAAAAATGACATACATTTTTATAACATTGACAGTATAATATCAGTCATTCAGTTAATCATCAACCTAGGATGTATGAAAAACGAATTGCTCCCATTAGATTTTAAAAAATTATAAATATGAACTAGCTTTTTTATCAGTGGTTATTCATCAGAGAATTATTTAAAAAAGCTGCACGAGCTGACGAAAACAGAATATTATACAGAATTTGAAAACTTTTTCGAAATCTAAATGCATTTTCAAATTTGCTGATGAGTAATAACAAAGAAGCTAGTCAAATATTAAAAACTAGAATTATTCAAATTTGCTCACAGTTAGTACTTTTTTGTCATTAAAGTGACTTGAAAAACAGGTAACCAATCATTTGCAGCAAGACTCAGTTTTCAAAGGAATTGGAACATTTTGAATTTTTCTTTATGAACGCTCACAGTGGAAGTCAACAACTGCGACCATTTGCTTTTGCTATCAACAAATATAAATGATAGACGATTACCAACAAAATCATCAATCAGCAATTAACAATCAATGATTGAGATATTGAACGAGTACTTCTATTCTCACTTTAATTTTGACCTAAATATTGAAACATGAAGAAATACATTAATCAACCGGATATACTTGTTTTGAGAGAATTTTCATCATTAAAGTTGAGTTGAATCTGTTATCTGCTACGTTATATGGCCGATGGAACTGCAAATAGCCATAAAGTACTTTAGATGCAAGACTTGAGGAGTTATTAAATGTTAGAGATCGATTAACAACAAAGTTAATCTAGTTTTTCGTGTCCCCTTGTATTTTTTGCTAGTTGATATGGTTCAATGTTTTCACATATTTTCAAATTCAGTTGTTGCTTACATTTCAAATAAAGAAAATGTAACAGTCTCCATGAGTTGAAGTAAAATAAACATCTCGGAACATTATTTACCTACTCAAATCACTAGCTTTGACACTAGATTAATGATCATAGCAGTCGATGCCATTGACAACGAAATAAAGTCGATGACCAATGACAGTTAACAAATAACCTAAAACATCCTGAATTTGGTTTATGTATTTTCATAAAAAAATGTTTAAAATTAGTTTATGCTTCTTATTCATTTATTTCACTGTAGCTCGGACTGTGAGTACCCCAAAAATAAAGTGATCTGTCCTCATTGTGTCTTATTTTTAGAGTAACCTAGAACATGATGGATCTGCTTTCATTAAACTGCAGCACTCCCTAATATTCGATATAAATCCTGTTTGGACTGAAAGAGGAAACATATCAATACAAAGTTTACGTCTGGGTCAAGCCATTGTTAATCAAAAACCTTTAACTTTTGAAGTGCAAAAGAAGTTACAGGTAATTGAAAGTCATTTTGTATGGTGGCTAAAAGTTTTGTCATTTATTGTTCAAATGTCTATATTTTAGTTTAAATATATTAAGGGTTTTCAAGCACTCAAAAATTAATTTTTCAGGATTTAGCAGCAAGAAATAGTTTTTACCAGATAAAATCTACAGTTACAGATAATGATGGTTCTGAAAGATCATTTATATCAACAGTCAAAGCTGTAAGTACACATGGTTCTGAAATAGTTTTGTTCGGTGATGTGATGAACAAAAGAGTTTTCTTATTTAAAGAAAAGACAAAATGAAAATCTTGCTTGCTATAAATATGATCAGCGATACAAAAAATTGAAATTGTCTTAGTTCGTATGAAAATTACAAATGCCATTTTTCACAAGAATGGATTACACCTACCATAATTTCAAGTGGAATGTAAATTTAAAGGCTAAACTTATTGCAATAAAAACTATTTCAAACAATTTTCTTGAATAGCATTATGCAAAAATTTGAATTTCAACGTTTTAGACATCCTGTACACAATTTTGATTTTTATTGCATCAATAATAGTATTTTGTAGCCAGAAAAAATTTTAGAAACATTGTGTTTCCTTCAGAAAGAGAAATTTTTGTTCCGTTTTTCTTCTTGTTTGCGACATTGTTAGCCGTATTTATAAAAATGTTTTGATTAAAGATGTGTGTTTTCAACTCTCTCCATTTCAGTGTATGCTAGCTGAATCTGAGCTAGATGACAGATTATCTGTGTCTTTGGACTATATGGGTAGGATCATAGGAGTGTCTTTAATTGTGGCATCAAAATCCACATGCGAAGGGGCAATAGTACCATTAGAAAAGCTGAAAACATTCTCCACAAGTGTTTACGTTCGACACTCCGAAACTGGGCCCATGTGAGTTTCTCAAAAACTACAAATTCAAAATCAAATCTGGTATATATTTTAAATTATTTTACAGACCAGATACTGCTACTTTCATCCAAAAACTAGAACGAGAAAGAGAAGCCAAAGAAAAAGGAGAAGGCAAAGATAATAGATCATTTTTAGCAAAATATGTAAGTATCTATTTCAGAAGCAACATGTTGGGTTTGTTAGGTAACAAGTTATAATTACAATATTTATGAGGTTAGAAGATTAACCCAGTATTAGTTAATATATGTCAAACATTTTAGCCTCTGTGCTTGTGACATCATTCTAGCAAAAAATAACTCTAGATTGGAACTGATATGGAATGTTTCCAGGTTATTTCATACATAATCCATTTTTTTCAGTATATCGTTATAATCCCACAGGCATCCCTGATATACATACAAAGTATACATCATAATAAAAGTGACCAAAGCATTATCTATCAGTAACACAGTAATCAACCAATTTTTTGTTTTACTAATCTGTGGAATCTCACTTTTTCACTGCAAGTGTAAGTCGTACAAGTGTTTTAACAATTTTTCAAATGAGTGGGATGTTCAGACACTTATTATAAATTATATAAAATGCTTAGTAAATACTACGACCACTAATCATGTGTCAATGAAGAAAATGATATAATAAAGGAATTATTCATAATCCACCATCAAAAATTTACTATTTAAACTTCTGTTCAAAATTTTCTGTATTGCCAATGAATTTCCTCCAGTGACGTCATAAAATGCCTCTTAACCTCCAAGTGTTCCTTTGCCTAAATTCGGCCCTATTTCGTAACCCCTCCTGTAAACTAACTTTGAGTTGAATATGAGAAAAGAACCAACAACTTGTGGCAAGGATCATATTTGTAGCTTGGAACAGAATCAATCATGTACTTACTTTAACTATTTTGAATAAGCAACTATCTACTGAACAAGTATCATAAGGTTTTTCTTACATGCTAATTTTTTTTAATGAACCTCTTTATTTATCTATATAATAACTACATAGTATAAATATGTCCTATTTCTAAAAGAATTTTTTTTTTGAAAATCTATCTATACAATTAGACTATCATGAGCCACCTACTTTTTCTAAGTGTGTTGCTCCAGTTTTTTATACAATAAATCCATTGCCAAACATTTGCGTCATTTTTATTTTTGAATACTGTTTGAAAAATCTCTTTTGGATCACCACTTTTGTTACACTGGCTAAATTTCTTATTTATTTTTTCCTTACACCATTTCCATGTATCATTCGAAAATCGGCAATCTCGTAACCGATGTGGAATGCTATGAAAATAAAATTCCTTTCATATCATTGCATTGAAACTAAGCTCAATTTGATTGTTTTTGTTCCAAGTTACCAATATTTTCATTATTCAGCCATTCAAAATAAATAATTATTGTTATAAAGTATATTTTCTTTTCAGTGGATGTATATAGTTCCTTTGCTGATTTTCATGGCCATATCTTCAGCAGCGAATCCCGATTCGACTCAGACTCAATAAAATAGTTTCTGATTAGTTGTGTGGATGTAATTTATTATTAAAATTGTTATTCTTTCATGCGTATTTCAATTGAGAATAGATCACAAATGTATTCCTATTCCTATACCAAATATGCAGGCTTCTGCAGAGTTAGTTCATTGAATAAAAATTCTATGAAAGACTAGGGTTTTAGGAATGAAGTATATCTTAATCTTCCATATAATCAATCACCACAAAAAATTTTCAAGAGAGAATAATATTTGGAGAAGAATTGCTTTGGATTCCTACTTCTCCATCTTTAAACAAAAAAATTTGGGAATGTGTGAAAAATGTGTCACCCACTCCTTAGTTCGTTAGTTCAACGGCATTTTATTTTAATGTTTCTTAATTCTTAATACAAATAAGTGTTATATGACGTTACTCTTAAAATAAAAGCAAGACTGTTATGTTTTTTTATGATAAGAAAATGTCTAAATTTATTTTTAAGTGGGTAAGAACATACCAGTTTTTCTGTGTCATCATTAGTAGATAGATAAATACAAATTAATATGTACTAGATAGGTACTAATTCCAAAGATTAAAAGTTGATTATT
>WOGO01001561.1:0-17805 GCA_015342085.1 Leptinotarsa defecta
TTTTCTAGAGGTGATTCCGAATCGAATGAGCTATCGCTCATATTTTTAGGACCTTTATCTCTATTTTTCATGTTTTTGAACTTGTTGATTAGACTAAAAGCATTCTTGATATCATTGGCGTTTCTGTCGTCGAAGTTTGGGTCGACGGTAGAGAAGGTATTTGGCAACAGCTTAAGTGCGATCCATTCTACAACTGAGCTCAAAGAGCCAGGAACTGAAAAAGGTGTTAATGGGCGGTAGGTAGGGGGTGATAAACGCTCCCGTATAGGAACGAGAGACGTAAAACTCCCGTGTGGAAGAGTACTTAGGTTAACATTTGAAGATAATCAATCAGAAACAAATATCGCTGGTAAACAACTCATTTTAATTTTATTATGTAGACTCATTTTCAATCAAACTGATATTCTTGAATAAAACTGAATCACAGTAGATCAAGTAATGTACCTAACAAGGTGGTGCAAATTATATAGAATACGACCGTCATTTCAGGAGTTGGAGACGTCGTACAAATTTTCAGCTTTATGCAAATTGTTTTGAATAGAATGGTCTTCTTTGACTGGATTGAAAATAATTGGTTGATACGTTACAGGGTGTACTACTAACCGCAGTCAACTACGGTTTCTGAAAATGTAATAGCTTTATTTCGATAGGTCACATTATTGGATTCTGAAATATTTCCCAATTTACAAAAGACCAATTGCTTCAGTGGTATCGAAAATGATCCCTTCAGTTTCTGACTTCCGACCACTCGACCTGAGGAAAACAAAGGTCAGGTGCTTTGATAAGTCGAGGTCTTCAATGTTATTAAAGAAGACACCATGTATTGGCTTATCATTGTGTTGCCGCAGGAGTTAAGTGATCTCTGCGGCCTTGACGTGAGACTTTTCATGTGGGCCTTTTGCTGAACGGGTTCCAACTGGGTGAAAAAGTTGTGATCACTTCGTTCGGTGTCGAAAACTGAAGTTAGTTCATCTGCCGCTCGGGCAACTGCCTTAAAAAATGCTCCAATTCCCGATCTCTCATGGTCGCGGACCTAGCAGAGCAGAGGATCCTAACTCCATTCAACTTTGCGGGCTCCATCCAGTGTACATTCTGTCTTATAGACACACCAAACTCAAAAGTCAACGGCTTCCTTGTTGACTGGGGAAGTACAACAATGAATCGAACGCTTTGGGATGCAAACTCATATGGAGATGCATCATTTTTCGGGTGTTTACGTCCAGTTTATACAACTCCTCACCGAGTCAATTCCACTACTCCAAAGGAGTAGAGTGAAATCGGAGCGGCAAACTTTGTTAGAGTTTGGGGTGATAGTTTCCGCGGAGACAGATCTTCACTGCTGTTTCCTCTCTTTTGAGTGACGTTGTTTTATCTCGAGGTAGTCATACGTCTCTCCGGCATCCAGATGGAGCAGGATGTATTCTTCTACGAGCTGCACATCCTCTTCGTAATCCTCTCATGAGTGTACCATTCTTAAGGACCATTCTAAAGAAATGATCGGAACCTATTTTTTCTAATGCATAGAGTTCGAGATCATCCAAATAAAATGAATGGATAATAGATAATAGCAAAAGTGAGATGCAGAAAAGAAAGGGACTGAAGAGATCTCTCTGAAATGCACCTCTCCTGAAAGTAACCCTAGGACTCTAATTCAACCAGATGTTATGGTTGAATGAATCTTTCAGAAAGGCATCAGTTGTTGAAACATCTCACAACAGTATTGAGTATCTCAAGGGAACTAAGGAAATTTACAATGAGCTCATGCGATGTTGTATCAAACGTTTTGCGGTAATCGATCCAGGCCATGAAGAGGTTACACTTATGCTTACGCTCATGTCCTGTGAACCCCTTAGGGCTCTTTGAATGTTTTTGGTTATCGATTGTGTTCGGGCTATTGAAGATCTCTACAAGAAGCTCCGAACTGCACTAGGGCTGGAGTGTCTAGATTGAGTAATTTCTTGCGCTCATAAAAGTCCCTACAGAAGGATTCCACCTGATCAGCGGTTTCCGTATAAGCTCCAACAAGGGGCTCTGGAAAAAAGCGAGAAAAAATTCTCGCGAAAATTGGTATTTTACACCATACTTCTTGTTCGCCTCACTAATAACTTTTTAGCGTTGACAGTAGGCGTGAAAGGCCTAATAGTAGCCCTGTAGTCCATCATATATTGGATAGGAGACCCATGTTGTCTTGCCATCTTGTGTATTCGCTATTCAAATTTTCCGATGAGGCGAGATTCCAAGTACCCACCATCTCCTAACCAACGAGCGAGGGTGGACTATCCTTATCCCTTGAAATGAAGACTTTATTCCAAGGAATTACTGACTAATAATATGCTTGAATGCGTACTATAAGCTATTTACTAGTAGATGAGCACATTTTTTCGAGGTCACCATGAAGTGGGAGATCTCAGTGTTGATGTTTCTTCCGCTAATTTATGCACCTGTTGCATTTCTCATACCTTCCTCGAAAGTATTTTCGAAGTCAGTCTCAGTAGTTTTCTGCATTAGTATCCTCAAGAGGCGATAGAAATTCACCGATGAGTCTAGTGATTAATCCGATGGATTCATTTATTGACCCACTGAAAACTATAGCGCGTTTCTATTGGTTGAAGCAATCTATTGAGCATTTTCTGTTTAATTTGATTACTGATCAATTAGATTTGACATCTATAGGAAAATATTAGAAATTAAAACTGAGTAAAACAGGAAAATAAAAACAAAGTCACTGATCTTTTAAACGTTATTATGGGTTTTTATACTTCACGTTTGCAAAGATATTTTATTCAACCTATTTATCAATTCTATAATATATAATAACCCAACAACAGAGAAAACACCAAAGCAATAAACATATGAAACTGTTCTTCGTTTTGGAATTTCAGGCCACCTTCCTAGATTTTCACAATGAACTTTTATATCACATTCAAATATCCGGATCAGCTATTTACCGTTTGATGTCACCATTTATTGAATACACTGGCGCCCTCATTGGTAAAAATTTTCCCCATTCCCAAAATGACGAAGGCGAAACCTTCGTCTTCGGCAGTGTTACCAGTTCAGTACTTTTGTACTAAACTCGGTACATTTGGAACCTCAAAATACTTATAGTACGCCGTTTGGCAGCTGCAGGCGCTTCTACTGAAGTTTCCGGTACTGCAATCCATGCTTGCCGGAAAATAAAACAAGAAACAGTGCCCAAACGGCCGCAAAGCCAAAGAAGTACGCTGCGACTTCTACACACAGGGCAAAGAGCCAAAAGAAGTCGACAGATGACCATGCAATCCCCTGCCGCTCCACCACAGGAACCTAAGAAAAACTCAAACATCCGAAAGGATAAGGGGCCCTAGGCCCATAAATCTGACTTAAACAAGATAACGAAGAAGTACGCCGTTTGATGTTTCAGTTGTTTTTCACCATCAGTTCAGTCTATCTAGCCATAACAGATTTTCACTATTTATTATGAATTACATATATGTTATTTACAACATGAAATCATTCTTATATGCTCATTTTTATGAAATACGTTTTATCACCCAAGTAATTGTTATCATTTTGAACTGAAGCAAGGAAAAGGGTATCCACCCTTTGATATATCCTATCAATCATTTACGGATTCGCCTTCCTAATACTTTTTTATTTGATCTAGTATTTTTTTCGTTCACATTTTCAAGAGTTGTGGCAACACTGCTTTTCGGTAATAGTCGCAAGCTCAGAGGTCGCAAGTCACAGAATAATAAGCAATTGTTTCTGTTCTGTGTTTGAGTTCACCCTTCACCCTGGTGAAAACAAATATCAGAGGAGAACATACGTTTTATTGAATATATGAATCTTGGATATATTACATGTTTGTGAAATTATTTATGAAAAATGTTTTCCTTCCGGTAGCATTGAAGAATAGAAGATGTGATTAAAAAACAAGAAGGAAGAGTCATTACACTAGATGTTATAGCTTTATTTATTATTGTATATTAAAAATGGATTTTGGAAACGTGAGCCCCACAAGAAAGGAACAACAAACTGACATTAATAATAAACCTTTTGACAGTATATGTCGAATATGTTTGGGATCTGGTGAGCTCCAACCCTTTCGAGGGTTGAATGTTTATAACACATTTATATGTCTTTCCAATATTTTTAACAATGAGGTAAGAACTTTTATATTTTATGTGTATCTATATTAACTCACTCTCTCTTTCATTCAGGTCAACTGTGAAGATCAGCTACCGCAAAACATATGTAATCATTGTGTTTTAGAATTGGAGAATATCGATTCCTATATTTTAAATCTAAAAAATGCAACCCAAACCTTGAAAGAAATTCTTCTTAACGAGAACGATGTAGAAAATTATGGGATAATTAAGAAAGAAAGTTTAGAAGACATCAAGGAACAGATCATCCTTGAATTTTCAAATGAAGACAATTCTTGTATAGAAGTAGTGCTTGATGAATATTCTACCGAATTCAATTCAAAAGATATTTTTATTTGCAAAGTATGTAATATTGGTTTTGCAACCCAAAAATCTTTGAGAACTCATAACAGAATGCATGTTAGTAATAAAAATGATGACAGTTTACCAAAAAATTATTACAACTGCCATATTTGTGAAAAAAATTTCACATCTGAAAGAAGTTGGAAATATCACATGAGCACTCACCCGGAGGTGACCTTATGGGAATGCTCCCTATGTGAATGGGCTAGTCTTGATGAAAGTCTTCTCAAAGAACACGAGCAAGGTATTCACTTGAAAGAAAGCAATATTGATTTTACTTGCATAGATGATGAATTTCTATGCAATATTTGTGGAGAAAGTTTTGCTGAAATAGGTAGTATGAAAGATCATCTCAAGATCCACACTAAAGTAAAATACCGTAAATGTAATGTTTGTGGATTGACATTCATTCACAGCAATACCCTACTTAGACATATGAAAGTACACTCACAAGAGGAAAGATTTGATTGTAATTTTTGTGCAAAATCTTTCACAAAAAAACCTTTTCTGCACACACATATTGCTGTATTCCATGGACTCCCTGGAGAACAAAGCCTAGAAGAGAATAAACCTTCTTGTTCTAAATGTTTTAAAACATTTGCATCTGAAAAAAATTTGAAGAAGCATTTCGAAAAATGTGAAGATGAATATTCTAAAGACAACTTTCTTTGTGTACACTGTGGAAAAAAGTTTACCTTCAAAGTGAACCTAAATAGACATATCCAAATAGTGCATGCAAAAAGAAAAAAGTTCATTTGCAAACTGTGCGGGGAAAGGTTCACAGTTAAAAATTCTCTGAAATATCACCTAAACATTCACAGTGATTCGAAACCTTACCAGTGTTCGGTTTGTGCCAAAGGATTCCGACAACCCAGTGCATTGATAAGACACAAAAACTCAGTCCACACTAAGGAGAAAAAAGCCCAATGTTACATATGTGGCAAATGGCTGAAAACAGATGAAACTTTGAGGTCTCATATGAAAAGGAATCATAGTCAGGAGTAAAGCTCTGAAACATCAAAATGTATTTTTTTAAATAAATTACAAATGTGAATAAAGACAAAAATAGTTACAGTTTTAAATAAATTAAGAATATTTGAAGACTGCATATTGCTTAGTATAAAAATGAAAATATTTTTTTTTTCGAAAATAATTTTTACTCTATAAATATCTGCAAGTGATACGAGATCCCAGGCTGACCTGAAACAATAAAGTAAAATGCAGAAATAATACTGAGCTTGTCCTATTTGTTAAAAGTACCTATCTTTTAGCGTTACCTGCGAAGAATTTGTTAGTAAATGCAATTTAATTCCCTTTTATTGTAAGCAGCTAAATCTTCAACAGTCACTGCTACTAAACATCAGAACACTCTTCTCTTCGGACGCTTCACCAACCAAGTTAGCGCCTTCAGGTAACGAAGTAATAGATGAAACTCTATTATTTCTTTTCCTGACAAAACGCGCACCAAAAATAATATTGTAGTTCGCTTTATTGTCAAGGCCGACTTGCTTTTCAAGAACAGAAAATTTTCTTAGAATTAATTTCTCGCCAACCACAATTTTTAAAGAAAATTAAAAGTTTAGTCCGTCGCACCTTTTCTAACATTAATTCTGGGACACACTGAATATTCTATAGTTGTACCTATTGAAGAGATCTATTTATCTGTCTCTTCATCTACATGAAAATATAGATGTTTGATAAATGTAGCTAGTTTGGATAATAACCAAAGAAATGTAAACTGAATGAATGATTTTGTGTCTCAATTCATATTTTGAAATAAATTTACCATATACATTTGAATTTACACAATGTTAGTACTTTCATTTGAAAAACGTCCACCAATTGTCATCGATTGATTGTCTACCTATGGGACATTTCATATACTGATATAAATATAATGTAACAAGCTGATGATGAAAAGTTTTCATCATCTATCTGTGGGGCTTACCTAATAATTATACACAAAAATGCAAAAAAACTTCATAACACGTTCACAACTTCATAATTATTGATCTAGTAATCAAAATGGTATTTGCGAAAAGAATTTCAATCATAAAAATATATACTTACTATTAAAAATACCTAGAATGAGATGATTCCATCACTCACCATAACCTACTACTGACCAGTCACAAAAAGTTTGATGAATAAATTCAACAATGAATTGGAAAATTTCTTTCGTGCTATTGCTACTCAGATGGATCCATTCTAAATATTCGACAATGTTCAAATTTTACTAGATAATAGATATTCCTCATTTTTATTAGTAATTTCAAACGTACTTAATAGGCATTTCCCCTTACGAAGACGCCATCTATGAAATTGGCAGAGAACAGAGAACTTAATCCACATTTATCTTTGATAATCTCATAGATGTCGTCTTCATAAAGGGAGATATTGCCGTTATTTACTGAGGCTTGTTCTTTAAGGTCAGGTGAGTTCAGCAATGCATTTTTAATTCAGTGTGGCACCACTGATGAGAACTATGGCGGGTCGAAACAACACTGTCTAATGTTGGATCATAATAGCGTTTATTTTCAACTAGTTGCCTTGCAGTGAAAGACAAAGGACGAATCTCGTCGACTGTCAATGTCGAAACTTGGTTTACAAGTGACCGCCTTATGGAACCCCATTTACCTCACAGATGATGTCTTTGTAAGAAGAAATATCATCGTCTTTACTCAGACTTGTTTCTTAAGGACAGTTGAGTCCAGCAATGCATTTGTTATTCAGCCTAACACCACTGATAAAACCTATGGTTAGTCCATACAGATCTGTTCAGTATCGGATCGTAAATGTGATGTGTTTGGGCTCTGGTTTTCAACTCTTCAACTTAATATCTTGTCCCATACTTTTTTTTTTTTATTTATAATTTCCAGCAAATAATTTATGTAGCCATATTCAAACACCTGTACCTACTATAACGAACAAATACAAATTTTCTCAAAATCTCGAACTTTGGAAATCCTGTATATGAACATGTGTCATCTGTTATTTGACAACTTCTAAAGTATTGAAAAATGTTTCTTCTGATACAGTTACTAATTGTATTTCAAGTAACTTTTGCGACCGATTACTGCAAAATATGTGAAAATGGAACCCACACTATGTGCCTGTTCAATGTAAGTCTTTACAACAATTATATTTTGTAATATAACTTGTAACTAAAATTTTACTTTTCATCAAAACTTCACTGATTCATTACTCAATGTACATTAAGTAAAATATCAATAATTGACAGGGTAGAAATAAAGAGAAAGAATTGTAAGGAATGAAAAAGAATGAAATTTAAATCAATCTAACTCACGTTGATGTAGCTTGGTTAGTTACATTTCAAACCATAAAGCTGGGTTACTTTGCAACACTTATGGAATGTTTCACGATACTTATTTTTTAACAAGCCTATAACATGCATTTGCAATTAACAAACAACATTATGAAACTCTTATTGGGATCAGGATTGAATGATAAAAAGCAAATTAGTCGAAGAGAACAATGGTTTTTTTTCCGGGACAAAAATGTTAACCCAAAAATATCTCATCAAAAGTCTTAAGGACTTGAGGTCCTTTAATACTGACAGTCAACAATGTCAACAACGATATTCAAAAATTTCATCTTCAGAGATCAAATGGGTTCTTATATTCACCAAATTGGTGAATGTCTGTAAACATTTAGATTTGAAATAGTACTTAAAAACAACACTACTGATACTCTGATACTTATTTAAGAACTGATACTGAGATCAATTAATGAAATGTCAACTATTTATATTATTGCAACACTGCCAATCTCTGTGACGTGATTGCAGCTGTTGGTATTGTATAAAAACAATTCTAACGAATTTATTAGGCACGCGATTCATTTCCTGATCATATAGTGTTTCAATCTTCCACGTCATGTCTGGTGCTTCATGATCCCAATTTCCACGCTTCAAGCTTAAAAAATTCCTTAGTCGGTATTGTCGACTCGTGTTGCTTCCCGCTTTTACTAATTACCTTTCCAGGAGAGAGGTCTCAGTTGTCCCTCATAAAAATGCATTTGACTTTTCGCTCCAGTCGGAGAGTAAGTGCCTGTCGCTGCTTTTTGATTAGTAAATAATAACCATTGACAATGGTAGTGAACTTCCAAAATGATCCACCCACAATAGGAACACTCAACAAATGGTCTCTGATCTGGATTCCTGGCCAAATCGACATGAAAGAAAATGAAGCTGCTGATTCCCTTGCAAGGAAGGGCTCTGCAAGCGGTTTTATCACGCATTTCTCCAACCAAGTTAGCATCATCATGAGATGAACTATTCTGGTTGGACGGTAGCTAGTTGGTTAGCATGAATGGCGTGTTTTGCTCATTCAATCTACCGCTATTTTAACGTTAGTTCGATTCTGAGTATGTAATTTTCGATTTTTACTGCGTATTATTGTGCGAGAAATCGCACGTTCAAAGATAATACCCCGATAATCCCGAATTCGCAAAAGTTTAAACTTCAAAAAGTTGTTGTTCCTGAAAGGGCGATAGTGGTTAACGGATGAGAAACATATTTCAACATTTTTTGTAACATATGAAAACTTGTTACGTACAGATGGCCCACAAAAGAAACTGAAAAAAGTACCTTCTGTACAAGGGAAAACAAAGAAAGGAGCATAATAAGGTAAACAGGAAGGGTGACAAATTTAAATTAGGCGATAAGTATGTGTATTAATCGATGTTAATCTGATTATTGAATTGAATATCGCTTCATCGTTATAAAACAACTTTTCGATTAAATATATTTTGAAATTGCTTCAGTATTTTTTTTAAATGCATATTTTCGGTATTGTTGAAAGTTAAAACCGACTAAGTTGACAAAAAATATCAACATTTTTTATTTTTGTTACTTCATAGTAAAACGTTTAGTTCAATGTAATTTTTCTTTCCATGAAAGCGCAGCTTTGCTATTCGCCAACGATTTAAAATGTTTTGAAATAATTAAAAGTGAAGCTGATGCATTGTATCTACAAAACGATATAGATTGGCTATCTAACTGTTGTTCGCAAAATGGTATGTGTTTGAATGCATCCAAATGCCAAATTCTTCACTTTCATCGAACACATTACCCAATCACTTTCGAATATAGTATAAATAATCGGACCTTGCATTCTGCTATTGAAACCAAAGATCTAGGTGTGATCTTAGGCTCCATACTCATATATACTTTTCGCTGTTAATTAAAATTCTATGAAGACGCTTGGCTTTATAAAGAAAACCACCTGTGATTTCACCAACATCACTATCCCTAGTTAGACCTCATCTCGATTATTGTTCCACAGTCTGGTCCCCTCATTACGTTACATAAAAAGTGAAACTCGATGCCGTACAGCACAATTTGCTTGGATATATTGCCTTCAAGATGCGTGTGTACTATGACTATACTGCACTGGAATGCATTTTGAACATACCTTCTCTTGAGGCTCATAGAAAACATAGATTTGATACTTCTATTCAAAATTATCAACGGACTGAGTTTCAGCCTCGAGCTTCTCTCCAAAAGATCTTTACATGTCCCCAGTCGTTCAACTAGACAGGTGCAAACTTTTACGATTCTTTTCACATATTTAATTATTCATATGACAACTTTATTCCCAGAACACTTCGATTGGCTAACTCTTTAAATAACCTTCAAATCTTTAATACATCAGTTTCCCCCTTTAAAAACCATATTCTTCACCTAGCCATTTAATAATCTCTGCTTGTGTTGTTGTATTGTGTCTAGTGTTACTTGCCTGTTAGAATTATATTAGTTAATATTGTTAAACATTTTGATTTTTCTCAAATAATCTACTTATTGTTTTACTTTGAAATTGTGTTATTCTTATAATTTACTTTTAATCCACTATATTTCATCAAGTACAACGCATAGCACTGTACTACTTATATCTGAATTGGGCTTGCCCGTGTATTTACATAAATAAATAAATATTATATTGCAGTTTTAATAGTAAAGTTTCAACTTCAAACGCCTGTTTCTCAAAATTACGCTCACTACTACGCTTTTACTTATGACAACTTGAAATATGGGATTTTCAGAAATGAATTTGTTTAGTTTTCAGATTTTTGAACTTCGTTTCATGAACTCAATTTTTCCAAAAATTTAACTGTGCTTTGTTACACTTCGAAAATTATTTGTTTTTTTTTATTCTTCCAAGTCTGGCTTCACACTCTAATTTTATGTCTGTTCTAGGAGGGGCCGGCGCCAAATTGCTTAGATTACAAAAAAATAGAAATAACTGATCAAATGAAAAAAACCATTGTCGATATTCACAACGACATCCGCAATCATGTCGCATCTGGGCGAGAAACGAGAGGACGATTGGGTGGCCAACCACCAGCAGCTGATATGTCCCAATTGGTAAGAATTTTTAGATACTCAGCTAAATATATTAGATATATTTCTATGACAGTTGTACTCAACTTTTGATTCACGAAAATTGAAATTCTGACGATAATGTAACCAGAACAGAACTGATTCAAAATAAGCAACGCTTCCGAACGCTCGAAATTGTACCGAATGTATTCGGTACAAATTAAGAGTGATTCATGTGAAAATAAACAATGAACGGTGGAAAGTCATCTTCAGTTCAATCAGGTTGGAGTCCAGCTTCCTTACCCTTTCAGCTGATTATTTAAACAGTGAACTGTTAGGAATTGACCTTATTAAGTGATGCGACCTCATGGTTGCCAACTGCGGTAAAATAATGACATTTGACAATTTCACATTTGCTAATGAATAAATAATTTTACTGGAGTTTTTTCCCAACACCAAATCGTTATTTTTAACACAGCGGAGGTGTTAAAAATAATGATTTGGTGTTGGGAAAAAACTCCAGTAATATTCATTACTACACCAAAGGTTCCAAACAGTGCATTATAAGTAAAGGAATAAATAACCTATCTTTCTGAGTTCCTTCTGCATTTTCATTTTTGGGACATAATCGGGACAGATCTTCTGATATTTCTTCACAGCTGATTCTTCATTCTGGATGCCCGACTTCATATAGGACGACTCGAAACCTCTTTTCTGCCATATTCTGGAAATCAGTTTGTCATTTACCAAAAATGAAAATGCAGAAGGAACTCAGAAAAATAAGTTATTTATTTGTCATTATTTTACAGCAGTTGGCAACCATAGGGTCGCATCACTTATAAGGTCAATAGCACCTTTATCACTATCACTGATCATGTTTTTCATGCCGCACTTTGCTCCTGGATTTCCATATTTTTAGTTAATTCCACATCCAATTTCACAGCAATCAATTTTTGCAGAAGAGACACCATTAATTTACCTCCATGATCACAAGATTTATTTCTCCTTAAATTATTTTTGTGGCACTACGTAAACAATTTTTTCTATTAAACTATAAGCGTGGAGAGGTGTAAGTAACGTAAACACAAACTAAACAAAAGTACCTCTTTTGATAAAAAAATCAACGGTAATAATAAAATATCAAATTTCTTTCTCAAACGGCTTTTTATCACAGATTACAAGAGTCCAATAGTAGTGGTTAAAAAAAGAAGTATTCCTTGTTTTTCTTCATACTATGGAAGTCACCTAATCTTACGTTATTTGCTTGCAGGTGTGGGATGAGGAGTTATCTCTAATGGCACAAAGATGGGCCGATCAATGTGTCAATATAAACGCTACGTTCCAACACGATTTTTGTAGAAAAACAGGTACAATTCCATTGATTTATTCTTTTTGCTTCAGTATAATCAACCGGATATTTTTTAGATCGATTTGATGTTGGTCAAAACATACTAACCGCTGTCACTATCGACTCCAACCTGCCGGAATTAGCTAATTTAATTTTGAGTTGGTACAAGCAAGTTTCAGATGTGATTCCAAGCGACATAAAGTATTTCTCTGGGTAATTTTTTGATATTATAAAAGCGAGCGAAACGTTTTTAACATTCCCTATAAGTACGGTGGGCAGCTAAATTATTATGTACTTTCTCAACATTGGTGGAAAAAATAATTTTCATTATTTCTCAACAACTGAAGCGCTTTCTATCTTTTAATTTAAATAAAACAAGGAATGTGTGAGATATCATTGAAATTTTTCATTCGTTTGAAAGACCTATTGATGCCATTATGTGTGGAATATAACATCGTTCAAATGTCGGTCACGACTTCTCTGGGTGGAGCGCATCTGAAACGTTCAATTTTCCATGACTCTGACGCATAAATCAGGCTGAATTTAATCGATGACATGGGTTATGTTTGCTTTGAGGACGGCTGTGGTTTTTGACTTATTCGCCTACACTGCGACATGAGAAAACCCCACAAATAAAAATTTTAACGGGGTCAAATCCTTCTTTCAACTTTACACAAAATTTATTATTATCATGAGTATCATGTGAGTTGAATGTCAGGCAAGTGTTTCATAAACATTTTTACATTTGGGATGGATTGTTTTCGAAAAACTCAAGGAAAAAGGGCCATTTCCTTCAAAATGGAGAATGATTCAAATAAAAAAAGAATAGTTTAGACCTGATAATTTTCCGACAATGACATTTGAAAAACATTCTGTTCCATTTTTTGTACGACCTTTGGTTAGGAAGGATTCCATTCGTAGTAAGTATCTGAATTTATAAAAGCTGTGTAAGATCGTTTGTTAAATTATTTCTCCCTCGAGTTATTGTTTACAGTTTTACACTATGCCAAGATTTTTACGTGCATCATCTACAACTGAAGGCATAAGGCTGATTCTCATCTTTTATTTCTGAACTATAAAAATCATACGTTTTCAAGAAGTATTGTACGACTCCCTTAAAATTTATCAAAGGCTTGCGGTCTAAATTCATTGGTGTCTCCATCTGGAAAGTAATTCAATTCAGGACTCTCATAAGTCGCATTTCTTCTACTGATGAAATTTCAGTCGGTTGAGTTTTTTACTGGATCTTTATTTCATCTTGTGGAACAACCCCTGAATAGTACAAATATATTGGATTGGACTTTTTTATTCGATATAAAAGTTATACCTTCTGTTGAACGAACGATGAATTAAACTATTTGATAGTTTTACATATCACAAAATTGAATACAATAAATTTATTGTTCATCTTAAAATTCTCTATAAAAAAGTTGTTAAGCTTTTTTAGAGTTAAGTGTTTTTTTATAAACGGTATGTAATTCATAATATTTGAAGATATTTTTTCCTGTACAACATAAAATGTTCTTCCTTACCAATGGCGTCCATGCAGACGGAGAAATCTAACAGGCATTTGCTTTTTCTTAAAGTGAAAACTGATTTTGAAGACATCATTTCTTTCCGAGCAATTCTGGTCTCTTTTTCTTTCGTTTGATGTAGAATTTTCGCATAAAAAACAAAATTCATTCATTTGTACTTTGTTACAAAAGAGCAGATTGATGCATATTTGCAGGAGATTGATATTTTAAAAATATGATTGTATTTGTATTTTGTGGGAGATTTTTTGGGGAGACAAAAATTAATGTACTTCAAATGAAAAAAAAACAAGAAAAAAGATTTGCTCAAAAAGGAATGATCATTTGGAAAATAAATTAAATTTTATTTCATTAAAGTGGAGTGACGTAACACATTAATATTACATTACTATTTAGAATGATTCAATGCAAATTTCGCAATAATAAAAAATTATGCATAAAATATAAAATGAATATCTACAGTCATTCTAAAGTCATAATAAAAATTTTTGTTTTTTTATTTTAAGCACCCTTTGTTTAGGGCATGAAGTTTTTTCTCAATATGAACCCATAAATTACTTTGAATATTATGCTATTGTACAATACTTTGTGTGACTAACAAATAAAATACTCATCTTGTCGAACAAATCGTCTCTCAATTTACAATACAGAGTGTTCCTCAAGCCTTGTCACTTATTTCTAGGGTGATTTCTTGTGATGAAAACAAACTGACTTGCCACGTCCACGGGAAAGTTTTGAAGTATTTTTCTCGCTCAGACAGGCCGCTATCTGTTTAGGACGAGTCTCTCATTGATTCAAGACTCAGAGTAATTTGTCTTTTGTTACTCTGAGATTCAAGACGACAAATGACTCAGAGCAAACCAATACGAAAATTCTGACCACAGAAGAAGGATAATTTACTGTTCTATGTCACAGATTAGATCAGTCAATGAGCTAAGAGGTTAGTTACATTTAGAAAGACCAGCCTTCGCGCATCTGGTCGAATCCAAAAAAGTTCTTTCGGACTAACTTATGATAAGAGTTGAGGAGGATTTTAATCTTGAGGAGTCTGGAATTAGAGGAGGCTTTTGATTTAGATAAACAAGTCTAGCTCTCCTTTTAATTTTGATACACATGAATGACTAATGAAAATTTGTGATGAACAAACTAGCCGAAACAATTATTACCTAGCTTACTGTGTAGTAGTTCCGCAGGTACTGAGAAGATAATGTTTGTTCAGACTTTTCAGAAGTTGTTCTACGGAATCAAATAAAGGTCTGACGAATTGTTTTCTTGAAATAGTTGTTTTAATATTCATACATACAACGTCCATGAAACAAACTTCCATCTTTGCAGAAAATGTGCGATTGATGACATCATATTGAAAGTAACTATCAATTCGGTGTTCCTGAGAGAAGAAACTTTTTCAAATATTGCATAGTATATAGAACGCAAGAAAGCAAGAAATACCTAACTATTACTCTTGAATAAAAATAGCTACTCGTAAAATGTTATTGGAACAATATTTTTTCTTTCTAGGATACGACGGGGTCAATTAGTGATTGGACAATATACCCAGCTGGTTTGGGCAAAAACTGAATACGTTGGTTGCGCATTATCCGTATTCAAAGAATCAAAAAATAATAAGGTTTATAATCATCGTTTTATTTGCAATTATGGTCCTGCCGGCAATGTTATAGGGGCTCCCATCTACCAAATCGGACGCCCTTGTTCTAAATGCCCATCAAAAGAATGTGATATTATTAGAAGCAGTCTTTGTCGAGGTAAATGGTTAACAATTTTTCAGAAGAAGCAATGATATTTATTTAATGTCATTTTCAAAACTTCATAATTTCTAGATCTAATCGGTACCCAAAAGTGGTTACAAGAAACAAATCCTGATACAGTTGGGTCGACGAAGGAATATACGTCATCAATAAAATACGCCATGAAACACGTACTTTTTTTTACAAGTGAAAACGGAATACAAATTAGGTAACATGTGCATTTAATCATCGAGCCCTCTTGTTTAGATGATCGCTCGCACTTGTTACATCGAAGAGATAGATTTATAGAACTATAAAACCAAATTGATGACAGTAAGTTTTATAATCAAAAATTTAAACCTTAAATTGGAAATAGCTCTGTCTAGTGTTTTGCCAAATATTAGAGTTGAGAATTGAATAAAAAATATTGTTTCACAGATTAATTAAAGTGCAATGGAAATTTATGAAAATAAACTTTGAACATAGGGTTTTCATTCTTAGTGAATTTCAAAAATGACAGCAATTTTTCATTAAAAGTTTAGGATGGTCGGTGTAGTAAGCATCGAATGCACAAATTGATGAAGCACGAGTATTCCCTTTCCGACCCAACGTAGATATTGTGAAGGCCTTGTGTTGTAAAATTGTTATTAGTCATTTGACCATATTAATGTGAAAACCCTGGCTCAATGCGCCTCAATAGAGGCAAAAGCCATTAACAAAGAGAGAGGGTGTTTCAGTCAATTTAAGTTATTTCATAATTGGTAACAGTGGTATAACATATGTAATGGTATGGAATTATTGTGATTGTAATCGAAAAACTTTGAATTTATTAGAGTTTAATGAAATGATTCAATAGTTTAGGCATACAGCATTAATATTAAGTACACATGGAAACTGATATTTACCATCCTATGATAATGGAAATCTGTGAAATGTTAATACACTCTACTTCTCGTGATGTTACCACAATACGCAGCAATGCCAGCTACCAATGCGTTTATTGATTTAATTTAAAGTACTCATTGTCATAGGATGAACAATATCAACTGTATGTGCACTAGACAGAGATGTTTATGACCAAAACAGTATCATATTAATAAACGCGGCAAAATTGAAAGACTTTATACGTCTTCTCATATTATATGTCATCAGTGATTAAACCCAAGAATGGTCAAAAAAACATATTTCACATGTGACAGCTAACACTAATAACAAATACACATAGTAGCCAACATTGAAATAATATATGTGCTCCAAATGAAATCCTTATCTGAGGCATTTTCTGGCGCTCATATATTCAAAACCTATTCGTCTGATTCAAGATTTTCATTCTTGCGTTGAAACGATGACATCACATCAACTATGTATTGAAACATATTCGTGATGATACAAAACTATATAACGTGAGGTTGGTTTTGAAACGGAATCTAACGTTATGTTATGTCAGTTGTCAGAATAGCCACTTGGTCCATATTTTGAATAGAAAAAAAAGAATTTAAGTACACTGGTTTTAAAAACGCAGTTACATTTGTAACATTTAGGCAAAAATTATATGCAAAAATCCGATTCTAATTGAGGTTAGAGAAAGTTGAAAAGTTTGTTTATTTTATTGAAATGACATCTGACACAAATTAAATCATTCCATTCTAGCGAATTTTATTAATGATTTCACTACTAATAGTTTTTGAATACACGCTCGAAAACGATTAAACGCCAGGAAACACCTATGATATTGAATATTGGGTGTTTTACTAAATTTTCACATTTATATTATAGCCGTGCATGTTGGTAGTCTGCCTAGTTGAATTTGGACTCAAATGTTCAAATATATTATATTCAAATATATATTAATTTTTCGCATAATCGGATAAGTCTGTCGGTATATTGTGGTTCCTATGAAAAAACTTTCAAGTTTGAATGTCCATCCTTCTGAAAAGTCGAGGAATAATGCACTCTAAATTTTCGTTTCCTAATTGACTTAACAACCACTTATTTAACAGAAACCCGTTACTTTCAGGTATTTTCTTGATGACTTTCTTCTCGATATCGTATCTTTCTTTGCTTAAGGAGAACGTAACCAGCCTATGTACAAGAAAGTGAAGTCCCTTTTTTCAGTGTGAACAATAGTGGGAGCGAATATTACTGGAGTTTTTTCCCAACACCAAATCTTTATTTTCAACACCCTTTAATCGTTATTCTTTCTCTTTGAAGATGACCACTTGGAGATCGAAACACGTGTCGAGGTGTTCAAAACAACGATTTGGTGTTGGGAAAAACTCCAGTAATATTCATTACTACACCAAAGGTTCCAAACAGTGCATCATAAGTAAATAGTGGGAGCCGCTAGGAA
>WOGO01001563.1:0-17804 GCA_015342085.1 Leptinotarsa defecta
ATTAAAGACATGCACTGTATGAGATGAGCTGTAAGAACTGCGACATAAAGTATATTGGTCAAACTAAACGAACTATTGAACTAGTTTCAAAGAATACGCAGCACTTATCCAATTCTGAAAACCTGAAAAGTCTAGTGTCGTCGTCCAAGCCGTGGAGAATGTCCATAAAATGAGTGAATAGTGCATGATATTATTGATATTGGCACATGACACTAGAAAAATCTTGGATACTTTCGAAAGTTTGGTTGGCGATGCCAACTTAGTGAGTAACGCGCGTCGGGAATAATGATACAGTTCTGGTATTTGGAACCAGTGCTTGTTTTGGTTTCACTGATTCCTATTCAAATAATTTTATGAATTTCAGCAATTTTAGTCTGCTATTCTCATAGCATATCATTCCATCTTCTTTACCTACCAGTTGGACCGTTCCAATTATCGACCCATCCTTGTAGAGGTTCGAAGATGCTGCTCAAAACAATGCTGGGCCTAACTATGACGAGGGGTAGATTCTCCCTGTTCTCTTTCAGCCAACATTCCGCCAAAGCTTTCGTGAATGTATAAGTATTAGGTCTGTTTCCTATCAACTTCGTCGTCAGAGAATCCACCAGATCTTCGTTCAGCGTCTCAACTAGTGAAGTCACCTGATCCGGACCTATGGATGGAGGGTATACCGTTTCTTTAACTTCGTACCTGTCGCAGTTGGCGTATGCCGTCGATACGTGCACCTGAAAATTAAGTTCGCTTATTTTTTTATCGGTATGATGTAAAAGTGAAACACCAAAAAAGGATACTCACACCTAGATCGAAATGTTTTGGAACGAAACGTTTAAAACATAATTAACGGATGTTTCGAATGCCTCAATATAGTTTGTGAAATAAATTAGTCCTGACTCATTAGCGCCCTTTAAAATCCGTGACACTGGACTATAAAATCCGCAATTTCTTGAATGTACAGTAAATCCAAGGTTATGGTATCAGCATTTTGGGATGCGCATGGTATAATATTCATCGACTATCTTAAAAAGGAAAAAACCATCAACAGCGCTTGTAACATAGCGTTATTTGAGCGCTTCAAGAACGAAATCGTGGGAAAACGGTTCCATCTGAAGAACAAGAAAGTGCTGTTTCATCAAGACAATGCATCGTGTCACAAATCAATGAAAACCGTGGCAACATTGCATGAATTGGGATTGGAATTGCTCCTGCATCCACCGTATTCGCCGGATCTAGCCCCCAGCGACTTTTTCCCGTTCTCAGACCTCAGTAACCAGATCTATCGGAGTTTGTGCTGATACTACACCTCTTGTGAGTGGCGTTGTTCCACCCCAAGAAAAGTATAGGGTGTTTTTTTATAGAGATATTGAACTCTGAAATGGAATAAAGCAAAGATGTATTTTCAAATTGACATGAAATGTACTTTATTCGAGTGATAATTTTCTGGAATTATAATTTAATATAACTTCCGGCATATTATCACCACGGCTGGGTCGGACGTAGTCCAATCTAGAGAACCAATTTTCGGCAATAACGCATCGAATGTTGTCCTCCAAGTGGTCAATCGTTTCGGGCTTATTGGCGTAGACGTCACATATCACCACAGAAAATAGTCAAGCGGCATTAAATCGCACGATCTTGGAGGCCAATTCACGGGTCCGAAACGTGAAACAATGCGGTTACCAAACATTTCCTTCAATAAATCAATTGAGGAAAGAGCTGTGTGACATGTTGCGCCGTCTTGTTGAAACCACAGCTCCTGCACACCTAGGTTGTTCAATTGATGAACGAAAAAATCATTAATCATGGGTCTATATCGGTCACCATTGACTGTACGATAGCGGTTAGACTGATTCAGGTCTTCCTCTACGCTACGCTCTACAGCAGCAATGACTTCTGTTAGCACTGTACGACGTCTCTGTGGATGCGTATTATCATTTAGAGTAAACGTTGCGCAAAAACGTTCCATAGTTAATCGAATTAATTGCTCTGATGGACCATTATGTTAACCGTAAAATGGATGTAGTGCGCGATACGAATTTGGAAGAGAACCATGATTTTCAAAATAAATTTGCACAATTTGGAAGCGTTGTTCAGGCGTCAGTCTATGCACGTTGAAATGCCAAACCAAACTAAACAACTAAACATTAATCACTTGACAGGTGACAAAATGACCGCCGGTTAAAAAAATGTTGCCAAATTAAAGTTTTATACCTCTATAAAAAACACTTTATACGTTTCTTTGACATCCAGATTCCTCCGTCTATTAGCTGTAATCCTCGCATCGTCCTCTTTTGAGATGGACCGTTGCACATTTGTCTAAACTGAATTTCATACCGATAGCATGTGTGTACTGTTCTACCACCCTTATGAATGCGGAATGTTCCTCATTTTGGGTTATTACAGCAAATGCAAGTTTGAACAAAATGAAGTTGAGTTTAGTTCATGAGTTTTTAAATTGATGTTTCAAATATTGGGTTTTAATTTTTAAAGGGATTTGTTTCAAATTCACATATTGGCAACAGCGCCTATATCATATTGAAATAATTTATACGTACCTAGATATTCTACTTTAAAAAGAAAAAAAAGTTTCTCAACAATTAAGGCAAAATATAAATTATAGTTCAATAACACCTCCACAAGCCACATAAACAACAGTTGTTTTGTTATTTATTTATATACAGGAAGATAGGTTATGTGCACAAAATGTCATATGGCACAGAATGTCTCGGAACTCGGAACATAAGTAAACAGAACGGCACGCCAGAAGGAACATTCCCCATTCCCACTGTTTCTGTTTTGATATTTTGTTGTCTATGAAAATTTATATTTGAAATCATAGACTTGAGCACGAATGAAACTTATTTTTCAAGATCCAGATACATATTTATTAATATAAACTTATTCCTTCTTGTGATAGGGGAGGGAGAAGGGGACTAAAATAAAAATTAGAAAGTGTTTTCAGCCAACTAACATGTTTCTTGGAAAAAATTGAAATTGAAAAAAATTCATTTTGATGAAAGTGTTTTGATATCAGGGGAAATATCACCAGATATTCATACGTTATGAATGATCTGTATATTATCTGGACTATTAATTGCTAAGTAACGTATGTGATATGTGACAGTTATTAAGATTAATTTCTATTTCCACTGTAAGGTGAAAGAACATGGATTTGTTTATTTGGAAAATAACTCGTAGGGTGTGTATTTTGAATATAATCTGTGGGATTTAATTTTTCTACAATTCACATTAATAGATTTCAAGATATCCCGAATGCGTTTTGTAATCGTGCGGCCGCATTTTAATAACATAAAGCCAGATTGCAGACACAAAAAAATCTAAAACAGCTGATATGATGAAAAATATCAACTTTTATGTTAGTTGGAAAAAGGAATAACAGAAAAATTGTTTATATCAATAATTTTATGACTTATCTAGATTCATCACAAAGTTATCGACGTAAAAAAACGTTTTGACAGCTGAAAGTCAAGGAAAGATAAGCACCTTTCTTTGGTGTTATCGGCTTCGACTGCATTGGTCATTAGCCTCGTGTCCTGGGTAGGCAATGTTAATAACTCCCCGAACCACTTAGGGAGCATCATGGCTATTCGCAGTCCGTCTGCCATGTAACGTTCCAGAATCATCCCAATTTCAGCTAGATTAATTCTCTCGAAAGTATCCAATTTACTTCTGAATATAATATTTTTTTTTGTGATTTCATATAATCTAAAATCACAAATGATTCTATTTTCTCACTTCTAGAGAAAATATCTTGAAATAAATGAGGGCGAGGCAGTAGCAGCAATGTTTTGTGAATTTTTTCCCCTAAAACGATGAATTCTTCATATTGATTTATAGAAATTAACCTCTTTGTTTTTGTTCCAGATAACCAGCTTGGCTGGTCACCGACAAGATGACGACAGACATCAGTATAGTGAGGTGGGATCCCACCTTACAGCAGGAAATAGTTGATGATTACGAATACGATGGTGGCAATTCATCATCGAGACTTTTCGAAAGATCTCGGATAAAAGCTCTAGCCGGTAAGTGAATAATGTGAAAAATTTGCCCAAAAAGATGTGTTTGGTAATTGATGTTCCGTGTTGTATAATTAACAGTGTGGATATACTGCGTCAAAACTATTTTCCGGGTGTTTTGGCCGTGGTCAGCAAGTTTTATTGCTTGTCGTTTCGTCTACTACTGCGGTAGATATCAAAGGCAATTAGGTAACAGTCGAAGCAGTACTGAAACTTGATATGATAATATAAAACTAGAGGAAACTCTAGTTTTATATTATCATATTATGTGGACTCGGGGCACTTTGTCAAAAAGGCTAGAGTTATGAATTTAGGTACTATTTCCAGTGGGATGGTATTTTTTTCACGAACAAACAGATTGTACCGCAATGGGCAGCCCATCATGTCCAGCGGTGGCAAACTTTTTCACGTAAAATTTTGAACAACGGGCCTTTTATCAACGGATCTTTCACCACACCTGAATGTTCTTGCAAAATTGAATGTAGTCTGTGATATGCCAAGGGACGCATTTATCTCGCGGTATATGCCATATGCAGATTTTCTTGCCCAAAGTATCGATGCTTTGTGGAATCGCAACCATTCATGTTGCGGACGATTTTCATTTTTTTACGATCATAATTTTTGAAAGTCACTGTTTCTAAACTACCGCGAATACTATTGTTGTAAACGGTGAATCATGCGAATATAAAAGGCGACCCTCTTTATCATTTTCTTTTGAAACCACCCTAATTGACGAAACGTTATATATTCTGTTTTGCCCAAAAACAATAGTGTAACGATGGCCAAGCCTCCATATTCGCCAGATATGGACCCATGTGACTTTTCCTATTTCCGAAAATAAAAAGAACCTCAAAGGCCCATGGTTTCACAAGCGTAGATGGCAATGAAAGCGCATCGCTGAAAGAGTTAAAGGCTATCCCAAAGATCGAGTTTGAGAAGTGTTCCAAAGATTAGAAGAAGGGCTGGCACAAGTGTTTAATATCTAATGAGGACTATTTTGAAGGCGACAACATTGATATAGACGAATAAATATTGTTTTCGAAAACGAAAATTCTCGATATTTTCTGAATATACCTCGTATAACGATTTTTTTTGCAATAGTAAAATTCCAACTCGGGTCGAAATATCAAATGGAACGACCATCAAACGCGTCTTTTGAGGTGCGACTGACCGCATTGGAAATCGATCGAGCCTTGATTCAGTTCGCCTGTAATGGGCAAATCGCGTTGCAATGTTCAATTGCAATTTGCAACGTTGCATGCACGGCCGAAATAATATTGAACTTGAAGAAAACGACCGTATTGCTGCAATAGGCGTGGAACTTGTTTTATTTGGGATAACCTTTAGCTTTTTCAGCGATGCGCTTTTAATGTCCTCTATGCTTGTGAAACAACGATCCTTTGAGGTTCTCTTTAGTTTTGGAAATAATAAAAAGTCACATGTCTCGTGTGTCTTGTCAAGACACGTCCGAGGAAGCCATTGTATGGCGAAACACGTGTTGCGTTTTTGTAAAACAATCTAGTGAAAATCACACAATAAAGTGTTTTTAGAATACGTTAATTATACGTAAACCCTCTCCAAAGTGTCCGCCATCTTGAATTATAATTGAAAATTAACTAATCTTACGAATAAAGTTTGTTGGCCTGTGAATCAAACACTTATTTTGGCTTACATTTTTTTACACCTTTCTATTATGCGCAGTATCTGGTGTCCCGGTCAGAGTCAGGCAAACACAGGTATTCGTACTTCTTATTCCATAGATACTAGTTTTACAAAATTTCAGGGTGCATCAAACACTTCATGAAACATGCGTTACTGGCTCTTGACTATCTGTTGAAATTCTGCATTCATAACGAGCGTTTATTACTATAAGGAAACAGTATAACTGTTGCTTTTTATCAAAAACAAATAATTCTTGTAATTCTCTTATAACAAAAAAATCATTTTCATATTATGGTTGCCTTTCAATATTTGCTTCCTATCTTTAAACGTCCAATTTCCAATTTGCAATTTGCTTTGACGGCCGTTGTGGTTTGTGGTTTATTCCCATACATCTGCGACTTGGACCTGTACGTTAAGGAGGTTGCGTTAATGGCCATGTTACGATTGCGCACTGCTGGTGTAGACCTCTAAATAGGAATGGGTTAACTGAGGCTGGGCCTATGGCGAGAAGCGCTCACTGCGCAACCTCTGCTGCAGGCAGCCAGTGATGTAATTAAACCCAAGTTTGTGTTCAATAAACTCTACAAAATACAAATAAAACAGAACACAGTCAGTCAGATGCTACAAATGCAATACGCATTTATGTATACAGACGGCTCAAAAACCAAAGAACGCTCAGTTCAGATCACTAAGCCACAAAAGAAATAACCAGGAAAGGAATTTCTGACAAAAACATAACAATCTGCACTAATAGCAGACAATCCCTATTAGCCTTGAACAGACAACGTGTTACCTCAGGGCTAGTACTAGTACCAAGATTTAGTCAAAGCCTCGATAGATAATAACATTATCCTGAGGTGACTAAGAATTTTAGGACCCAGTGGCACCTACGGCCTGATGACTTCGACAATTGCGGAACTAGCCAAACGTCACACTCATGCTCATTTCCTAAAAAGATGGAATGGAATCAAAAGGTGCAATCTAGCCAGGATCACCCTGGGCGACCCTGGGAAGCTGGCGCCGAAGAAATATCTGGCGATGACCCGGAAAAATCTACGCTTAACAGTAGGATTTCTGACTGGCCACTGTCAACTAAGAAAACACCTCCATAATATGGGGCTAGTGGACACACTTCTATGCAGGATGTGTAAACAGGAAGATGAGACTGTCGGGCATGGCCTAAGCGAGTGCCCGAAGTTATCGTCAATAAAAGAGTGTGTGTTCGGCGAGTCTTGGCCTACACTTGCCGATATAAAGGAGATGTCTCCCAGAGACCTGTCCATCTTCCTGGAAAAGACAGGACGGACGATGACCTAGAAGGACAACTCCTCGGGAGGATGTAGCCTAAGTGCTGGGGGTCTACACTAACCCTGCCTACTCTACTGATACAGAGATTCATCTGCGGCTTGAGAAAATCCCACGAGGTGCATTGGACGCTCTTGGATCTCATGCGGATTGGTAACGTCCCAAATTCGACAACTTGATGGTCGATGATTGTCGACCGACAAAATTGAACTGACCCAGGAACTGGGTCAGTTGGATTTTGTACGGATGCAGGCCCAAGTCGCTACGCAAAATTAGCCAAGTTGTGGTCTGCGAAAGGCCGAATTCTTGTAAGCGACGCGAAATCGACTGCCTCGAATTCTCCTGCACACTTTCACAGACAGCGGCGATGTTTTCGGCAGATCTTACGTTTCGTCCACGTATGTGTGTTGGTCGGTCGTTTACTGAACCATGGAACTCAAATTTATCCATCACATTGTAAATAGTCCTCTCGGTAGGACGATTATGATGACATTCACATGTGCGAAGCGCGCGGTACGTTGCCCGAACAGAACACCAATTTTGATACAACATTGTTATCCTTTGCACGTGTTTTTGAATGCTATATCGGTCAATGCTGATTTGGCAAAACAGACTGAATAAATGACAGCTAATTTGACAGATGTAGTTTAAACAAGATGGCCATTATCAATTTTCAAAGTTCGGAAGTCCCTGTTGGAAGACCCTATATTTGTGTATTGTGGTATTTTTTTACCTTACTTTAGTATCTACCATGATCCGTTGTATTTCTTATCTACTAAATGTTTTGCTAAAACTTATCTTCGCATCAACTAATCTCTTCGAAATGTTAAATATGTCCCTTAATGATTATACTCTTCAGCGACGATAAACTAATTTATTTATTTTATGTTTAATCCGTTATCTGCACTTATCAAAACCGAAACCAAGTTTCCTGCCTACGTTTCTCGGTAGTTATGATTGGGACTTTGTTTTATTGCAAGTTGTGAGTGCCGTGGTTCTTGATCTACGCGAAATGGATATCGAGGAAATCGAGCACAGATATTATGACAAATTCGTCCAGGAATTAAGAGGTACATTTTTGGAGTACTTAGTTGTTTTATGTTTGTTAAATATTTTTTTGGATCTCTTCGTTTTTTTGTGCGATTGGGAGTTTCGTATATCAAGTGATGATCGAAAAGTGTCCCCGCCCTTCTCAAGTGATAATTTTAAGAAGTATATACGGAGTGTTTTAATGTTAAGGTGATCATTTAAGAAGGACAAGTTTTTGATTTTTCGGTTTCATGGATATGTTGCTACTATTTCTTTAGAGAATAGAAGAATAGTTGATGCTGAGGAGTATACATCAAATATATTTTAACGAGAAGTATGTTAGTGGAAAATGGATTATATCCAATGGAAATAAAATCATTCTTGGAAAAAAAAAAAGAAGAGACATGTTGTAAAAGGCATGTTGCCTTGACATGTTCACCGAAATTGTTTAAGGTTACATGAATCGTTACAGGAATTGTGTAATCTAACATTCTTTTGGAGATTTGTTTGAAGATATATCCAACGATGGATAATAGACAAAACTGACTGCTTATCTAATTTTTGCTTACCTACCTTCTTTCTGGATGGTTAAGACATTATTGAATCGTTTTGAGAATATCAAATGAAATGTTTACTCCTTCGGTTATCCCAGAATTGTGCAATTTAGTTCTCAGTACATCTTCTGTAGAAATAGAAATTTAGAGTTTGTGTTATCAAAATGATGGAAGTACTCATTAGAACACTGATCACTTTTATTCGGTACGGCATGGAGGTTTTCCAACAACTGATGTTACTAAAATCAACGATATTGCCTGTGTAAACGCCATGTTCATCAATCATCATCAAACCGGTATTATAATAACAAACCTTTTGGATATAGGATTGGCGTAATAAAACCGGATTTGATTAATACAAATACCTAGTTGAATTGGTGAACAATTTAGTGAATGGCTAAAGATTTAGGTTAATAAGATATTTTTCGATTCAATAATGCAGTTCCACGAAAGATTACAATTGATAAATTCTAAGAATGCTAGTTTTATTTTGAAATATTGACTTATCATCAAATGGAACTCTGAAATATATTTCTTCTGAAACTTATCGCCAGTTCATGTGAAAAACTTGAGGGAAGTGCGCCACTCCAATTGAAATATGTGAAACTGAATTGAAGATATTTTTTTGCTTGAATTATCTATTACAGCTCGCGATAGAAAACAAAAACACTTCTATGCACTGTAACTATAACACTAAAGGTTTTTGTTGGATTCATTTTATCCCAGATGTTTCTTTTGTTTTATAATAATGCGGTTACTACCAAGTAATTTTTTATTGTACTATAACTCAGCAATACACGACATGAAATTTTGGTATCAAGCCAGAGTTTAATTTTCTACATTGAAATTTTTGAAGTCATATTTTACAAACAGAAAACAAGCGGTTTACTGCGATACAAATAAAACTGGTTTTCAAGTGGTCAAATACGGAGTGCCTCAAGGATCGGTCTTGGGACCTACCATATTTATAATATATGTAAATAAAATGTTATATTGCAGTCTTCATCATGCATCATGTTCGCTGACGATGTAACACTATACGAATCAAGTAATGATAAAGACCTCTTAGAGTATTCAATCATGTCAGTTGAACAGAAAGCTGATAAATGGTTTGTAGTGAATAATTTCAAACAGAATCCTAATAAAACACAAATAATTAGATTTTCGTGTTTTTCTCTGAATCAAATGGGTGGAAATGCCAAGCTTCTAGGACTCATTAGATCCGTCTCTGAAAAGGCATTGTCACATCGACAAGCTGTCTCCTAAGCTTCTCAACCTATTAAGTCAACTAAAAATAATAATAAGTTGAATCGCTTTGAAAACCACCATTTTTCTCTATTTCATTCCCATATCTGTCATGGTATAAGGCTTTGGTGGAACTCCAGCGCCTATCTTCTAAAATTTTCAAGTGTCAAAAAAATTATGTGGATAATAATTGCCAGTGTTGATTTTCGAGATTCTTTCAAAAATTTGTTCAATGACAATGTTTTCTGTATATATCTACGAGTCTCTTATACAAATTCATAAGAATATTGGAAGATTCCAATCTATTTCTGAGTTACATGACTACAATACAAGAAGTAGCAATCATCTGCTATTGACACGGTAATGCTTATTACATCAGTTAGTAAATCCCTTGATTTGAACTTCAATAAACTCTCAAATGAGGTGAAAAGTATGAGATACAAGAAATTCAAAAGACAATTAAATTATTTTTCATTAGGAACTCCTTTTAGACTATCGACGAATATAAACTATGCCACATGTATTGCTACAGCAATACATGTGGCAATATGCAATAAAAGGAGAACGATTTATCATAAATTAATTAACGGTAAAATAATTTTGTCAGTCCTAATTCAGAACTAATTTTGCATAAACTTGCTTCAAAAAGGGAAAATATTTCTCCTAACGATGTAGTTAAATATCACTATAATAGTGGTGACTATTTCTAAATAATATTGTATGACGCCAGCTCTTTCAATGTGATTAAAGGAATACAGCTGTTATTACGCTGATTGGTCTATTTATATTATTTTACGTTTCAGATGAAAGAGAAAGCGTACAAAAGAAGACCTTCCAAAAATGGGTGAATTCTCACCTGGTCCGGGTGAATTCCCGGATAGGCGATTTGTATTGCGACCTGCGCGACGGCAAAAACCTAATAAAACTCCTAGAAGTATTATCCGGCGAGCGTTTGCCCAGACCCACCAAAGGAAAAATGCGAATTCACTGCCTAGAAAACGTCGACAAAGCACTTCAGTTCCTTCGCGAACAGCGCGTTCACCTAGAAAACATGGGCTCCCACGATATAGTAGACGGAAATCCCCGTCTGTCCCTCGGTCTCATCTGGACGATAATCCTCCGCTTCCAAATCCAAGACATTACCATCGAAGAAACGGACAACCAAGAAACAAAATCGGCCAAAGACGCTCTCCTGTTGTGGTGCCAAATGAAAACTGCCGGCTACCACAACGTCAACGTGAGGAACTTCACCACATCGTGGCGCGACGGTCTCGCCTTTAACGCCATCATCCACAAGCACCGTCCTGACTTAGTGCATTTCGATAAACTATCGAAATCTAACGCCATCCACAACCTGAACAACGCGTTCAACGTAGCCGAGGATAAGTTGGGGTTGACGAAGCTTCTGGACGCCGAAGATGTGTTCGTAGACCAACCAGATGAAAAATCCATCATCACATACGTAGTTACTTATTACCATTACTTCAGCAAGATGAAGCAGGAGACCGTTCAAGGAAAAAGAATCGGTAAAGTGGTCGGCATCGCCATGGAGAATGATAGGATGATAAAGGAGTACGAGTCGCTGACTAGCGACTTGCTGGCTTGGATCGAAAGTACCATTCAAGCTCTTGGCGACAGGGAGTTCGCCAACAGTCTAGTGGGCGTGCAAGGTCAGTTGGGCCAGTTCAACAACTACCGCATCGTAGAGAAGCCGCCCAAGTTTGTAGAGAAGGGCAACCTGGAGATCCTGCTCTTCACGTTGCAGTCAAAAATGAGGGCGAACAACCAACGTCCGTACACGCCGAAAGAGGGTAAGATGATATCGGATATCAACAAAGCATGGGAGCGCTTGGAGAAGGCCGAACACGAGAGAGAACTAGCACTCAGAGAGGAGCTGATTCGCCAAGAGAAACTCGAACAACTAGCCGCTAGGTTCAACAGAAAGGCTAGCATGCGAGAGACTTGGTTGAGCGAAAACCAGAGGCTCGTGTCCCAAGACAATTTCGGACAGGACTTGGCCGCAGTCGAAGCTGCCGCTAAGAAACACGAAGCCATCGAAACTGACATATTCGCATACGAGGAAAGAGTCCAAGCCGTTGTATCAGTTGCTCAGGAATTGGAAACCGAAAAATACCATGACATGGAAAGAATCAACGCCAGAAAAGACAATGTACTAAGACTTTGGAATTACTTACTGGAATTGCTTAGAGCGCGTAGAAACCGACTAGATTTATCATTACAATTACAACAAACCTTCCAAGAAATGCTGCACATACTCGATGCCATGGAGGAATTGAAAGTTCGTCTCCTTACCGACGACTACGGGAAACACCTCATGGGAGTCGAAGATCTCCTGCAGAAACACAACCTCCTCGAAGCTGACATCAATATCTTGGGCGACAGAGTCAAGGGAGTCGCCAGTCAATCGCAGAGGTTCGTCGACGTGGACAATGAAGAGAGTTACAGACCGTGCGACCCCGCTCTGGTTCTGGAGAGGGTCCAACAACTGGAAGAAGCTTATGCTCAGTTGGTGAGGCTGGCCGTGGAGAGGCGGTCGAGGCTGGAAGAGAGCAAGAAGTTGTGGCAGTTCTACTGGGACATGGCCGACGAAGACAACTGGATCAAGGAGAAGGAGCAGATCGTTTCTACTTCCGATATCGGACATGATCTGTCCACCGTTAATTTGCTTTTGAGCAAGCACAAGATTTTAGAGAACGAATTATCTTCTCACGAACCGCAACTGGAGACAGCTCTCGGCGTAGGGGAAGAGTTAATCAGTGGCGGTCACTTCGGAGCGGAAAAGATTCAGGAGAGATTGAACGAGATACGAGACGCCTGGAAGCATCTTCTCGACTTGGCAGCCTACCGCAGAAAGCGCCTCGAGGAGGCAGTCAAGTATCACCAACTTTTCGCTGACGCTGACGATATCGATATTTGGATGTTGGATACACTGAGACTCGTTTCCAGTGAGGATGTGGGACGAGATGAAGGAAATGCCCAATCCCTTCTGAAGAAACACAAAGACGTTACTGAGGAACTTAAGAACTATGTCAGCGTCATCAATGTTCTCCACCAGCAGGCAGAAGATCTCGGACCCGAAGTCGCCAATTCGCCCGAAGTGTCGCAGAGACTGGCTTCTATAGATAACCGCTACAAGGAACTCCTGGAATTGGCTAAACTCAGGAAACAACGCCTACTTGATGCTTTATCGCTGTACAAACTCCTGTCTGAAAGTGACGGTGTCGAGCAATGGATCAATGAGAAAGACCGAATGCTGCAGACGATGATACCCGCGAGAGACATCGAAGACGTAGAGATCATGAAGCACCGTTACGACGGATTCGAGAAGGAAATGAATTCTAACGCTTCCCGCGTAGCCGTAGTGAATCAATTAGCGCGACAGTTGTTGCACGTAGAACATCCTAACTCGGAACAGATCACTGCCAAGCAGAATCACCTCAACC
This sequence comes from Leptinotarsa defecta, assembly GCA_015342085.1. Taxonomy (NCBI): domain Eukaryota; kingdom Metazoa; phylum Arthropoda; class Insecta; order Coleoptera; family Chrysomelidae; genus Leptinotarsa; species Leptinotarsa defecta. The sequence continues at coordinate 13,294 of WOGO01001563.1, forward strand.
AAAAGTGGGCGGAGCTTCGGGAAAAGGCAGAAGCTAAAAAGGAGGAGCTCAACTCTGCTCACGGCGTTCAAACGTTCCACATTGAGTGTCGCGAGACCACTACATGGATCGAAGACAAAATTCGCATTCTTCAAACGACTGATAGTTTGGAGATGGATCTTACTGGTATTATGACCCTTCAGCGCCGTCTATCGGGCATGGAACGCGATTTGGCCGCAATTCAGGCGAAACTCACCTCACTCCAGAAGGAGGCAGACGCGATCGAAGCGGAACATCCAGAAGAAGCCGCCGTTATAAGAGAACGAATCAAGCAGATCCAGATCATCTGGGAGCGGTTAACGCAGATGTTGAAAGAACGCGACTCGAAACTGGAAGAAGCCGGTGACCTCCACAGGTTCCTTCGGGACTTGGATCACTTCCAGACTTGGCTCACAAAGACTCAAACCGATATCGCCTCTGAAGATACCCCGAGCTCGTTGTCTGAAGCTGAAAAACTTTTGTCGCAGCACCAGGCTATTCGGGAGGAGATCGATAATTACACTGATGATTACACCAAGATGATGGAGTATGGAGAAAAGATTACGGCCGAGCCGAGCACTCAAGACGATCCTCAATACATGTTCTTGCGCGAACGTCTGAAGGCACTCAAGGACGGCTGGGCGGAAATCCACCAGATGTGGGAGAACAGGCAGCAGTTGTTGAGCCAATCGCTTAGTTTGCAGCTTCTCGATAGGGACGCCAGACAAGCCGAGGTCATCCTCAACCAACAAGAACACACGCTCGCCAAAGACGAAACTCCAGCCACTCTCGAACAAGCGGAGAACCTTCTCAAGCGCCACGAAGCGTTCCTCGCCACAATGGAGGCGAACGACGACAAAATCAACAGTGTGGTCGAGTTCTCGCGTAGGCTCTCAGACGAAGGGCACTTTGCTTCAGACAAGGTCGCCAAACGGGCAGATAGCATCGACGAGCGTCGCCTGGCTAATAGAGACAAAGCTCAAGCCCTTTTGGAACAACTCCGCGATCAGCTGGAGCTGCATCAGTTCCTGAGAGACTGCGACGAGCTGGGCGAATGGATACAAGAAAAGCACATTACCGCTCAGGACGAGACGTACAGATCTGCCAAAACGGTGCACTCGAAATGGACAAGGCATCAAGCTTTCGAGGCAGAGATCGCCGCAAACAAGGAACGTCTTCACAATTTGCAGAAAGCGGCCGAAGAACTGGCCAAGGAGAAGCCCGAATACGCTAGTCACATTCAACCTAAGATCGAGGAAATGATGGACCAATTTGACGTTTTGGAACAGACGACCAAGGAGAAAGGTGAACGCCTATTTGACGCTAACCGCGAAGTACTTATCCATCAGACTTGCGACGACATCGACTCTTGGATGAACGACCTCGAGAAACAAATAGAAAGTGACGATACCGGCTCGGACTTGGCATCCGTTAACATTCTTATGCAGAAACAACAGGTTTGTATTTTGGTTTCTGGTGAAGTAGAAAAGTTAAACGTTGATCTTTTCAGATGATCGAAACCCAGATGGCTGTCAAAGCTCGCCAAGTGGGCGAACTGGAAAAGCAGACTCAGCATCTGCAAACTGCGACTCCGGAGAAGGATATGCAGGAAATCAAGGTGAAGAAGACCAGGGTGGAAGAACGATTCCAGCAACTGAAACAACCCCTTCTGGAAAGGCAGAGGATATTGGAGAAGAAGAAGGAAGCTTTACAGTTCAGAAGGGATGTTGAAGAGGAGTTATTGTGGATTGCAGAGAAGATGCCTCAAGCTTTGGCCACCGAATATGGAAACAGCCTCTTCCAGGTGCACATGCTTGAGAAGAAGACACAGTCTTTGCAGACGGAAGTGGACAATCATGAGCCTAGGATCAACACCGTCTGTCACAATGGCCAGAAACTCATTGATGAAGGTGAGTGATCTATTATAAGTTAATCGGGGATTCATTGTTACTTTTTTCTTTTCTCTGAAAAGCGGCATTCTTAATTTTCTCAAAACTATATTTTCATGCATACTTGATTTTTTATTTCATGCAGTTATCTTCTAGTGAAGTAATAATCAAACTCAAGAACAGATGCACAATCAAAATTGTTTTATAAATCAAAAATCAAATCGTTCAATTGGTGTTCCACAGAGATCCATATTGAAATAACTTCAGTGTATAAAATATGCTATTGATTTTGTTAACAAAAATTGTGTCATCTATTTCAATGATTATTTGACTGTTATTGATACACTTTCAATATTAGAATAAACCGATCAAGATTTAAAAAATACAAGTATATCATTAAACTAATCACATCTTTTTATTAAAAACCAGTATCATGTCTCTAAAACAGATACCAAATTTCTAGAAATAAACTTACGTATTTGAAAATGGTATATGGAAAACACAAATGGGTGAAATATTATATGAACAAATTTCTATACCTTACTGTTTATATCAGTTACGTAGTACAGCTGAAAGGCCCTTTTTTTAACAAGTGCAGTCTATTATCTCATACGTTAACTAGCCTGGAGTTGCTCACGTGCATGTTATAGAATCCTTGTGACAGCAGACAATGTTTACCAAAGGATCATTTGAAAGTTTCTCCTGAGTATTCTAGCCTTATTTTCCAACTACATCCACAGAAGTCATTTACTTGAAATACTCTGTCACAGAGTAATGAAAGCAGAATGCAGACCTGAGATGATAGGAATCAAGATGTTCAATAAATTGACAAAAAATGTTAAAAACCCCCACATAAGTTGATTTTAGAAGATCTGTAAAACAGTTATTGCTAAGTGAAGCCTTCTACAATATTGATGAAGATTTCACTGCAAGTTTCAGCCCAATTTGAATTCATTATCTTCTTTTATAATTTATCTTACTTTGATCAATTATGTAATGTCCATTAGCCATTAAAACTTTGAGTGGATTATTTCTCTAGACGAATATAAAAAACCTTAAATAAACCAATCATTTCCTTCTCAGGTCACGAAGACGCGACCGAATTCAGCCGGCTGATAAATGAGCTCCATAAGGCGTGGCAAGAACTGAAAGACGCAATTGACAGACGACGCGAAAATCTACTCAGAAACGAACGCGCTCAGCAATATCTCTTCGACGCTAACGAGGCTGAGAGCTGGATGAGCGAACAAGAACTCTACATGATGGTTGAGGACCGCGGCAAAGACGAAACGTCCGCGAGAAACTGCATGAAGAAACACGAAAGCCTAGAAGCTGCTGTTGAGGCCTACGCCGATACGATAAGGTCTCTGGGAGAAACAGTACGGGCCTTGGCAGCCGAAGGTCACCCCTTAGCAGAACAGGTGGCCGTAAAACAGTCTCAGCTGGATAAGTTGTATGCCGGTCTCAAGGACTTGGCAGGCGAGAGGAGAGCCAAGCTGGACGAGGCTCTGCAACTGTTCCTGCTCAGCCGCGACGTCGGAGATTTGGAACAATGGATCGCCGATCGGGAAGTGGTGGCGTCCTCTCACGAGCTAGGCCAAGACTACGACCACGTGACGCTCCTGTGGGAGCGTTTCAAAGAGTTCGCTCACGAGACGGAGACCGTCGGCAGCGAGCGAGTAGCTGGAGTAAACGACGTAGCTGATCAACTAATAGCCGCAGGACACTCGGACTCGGCCGTCATAGCGGAATGGAAGGACGGCCTCAACGAAGCCTGGCAGGATCTCCTCGAGCTGATCGAGACGCGCACGCAGATGCTCGCCGCTTCCAGGGAGCTACACAAGTTCTTCCACGACTGCAAGGACGTTCTCAGCCGCATCGTCGAGAAGCAGGTCGCGATGTCAGACGAGTTAGGCAGAGACGCTGGCTCAGTGAACGCACTGCAGCGTAAGCACCTGAACTTCCTGCAGGATCTGCAGACGCTGCATTCGCAGGTGCAGCAGATCCGCGAGGAGTCGGCCAAACTACAGGCTAGTTACGCCGGCGACAGGGCGAAAGAGATTACAAACCGCGAGCAAGAGGTAGTGGCTGCATGGGCGTCTCTGCAGCTGGCCTGCGACCAGCGGCAGAGCAAGCTAGCCGACACCGGCGACCTCTTCAAGTTCTTCATTCTTGTCAGGACCCTGATGCAGTGGATGGACGAATGGATAAGGCAGATGAACACGAGTGAGAAACCGAGAGACGTGAGTGGAGTCGAGCTGTTGATGAACAATCACCAGACACTCAAGGCAGAAATCGAGGCGAGGGAGGACAATTTTACGGCTTGCATCTCGCTCGGCAAGGAACTGCTGAACAGGAACCACTACGCCAGTTCGGAGATCAAGGACAAGTTGGTGACTTTGACGAATCACAGGAACAGCGTGTTGAAGCGGTGGGAAGAGAGGTGAGTTTCATATGAATTATTTCCATGGAAGTAAATGAAAATGAATGGAAATAGATAGATAGATAGATAGATAATTTTTATTCATGCATGAAGCTTTGCACAGTGCAGTACAGTATAAAAACTTATCAGACTATTCAATTACATATAACATGAACAAACAC